>JANIEQ010001796.1:0-20185 GCA_024708375.1 Oxalis stricta
AGCATGTTTAAGGCTCTTCCAGCTAATGCCGAAAAACGTGTATTTTGTTATTATTAAAAAAACACGTTTTGAGGTTGTTAGACTGGTCTGCCCTCTTCGAACATCCGTGGCATAGCCAAAGCGAACGGACCCTTAATTTGTGCTTACTATTTTTATACTAAAACACGTTTATTGTGGTATCAATCAAACATTCAATTTAAATATTATAATAGTAAAGCTGGATCGCGTAATCTTTTTTTATGGATGATCATGCAATGTGCACTGATTTGATTTGATTTTGATATACTCGATATAGGTCCGAAAGCGTAGTCTAATAATTATAATGATTAAAACATCATCTTTTGAAAATTTTGATATACTCGATATAGGTCTCTAGTCTAATAATTATAATGATTAAAACATCATCTTCCTTTTTCAAAATGTGGCCCAAGTGAAATTAAGCGTCGTGTAGGACATACGCGATATAATTGGCTAAATTTCATTTGGGATGTGCCACTCACGTGGAAAATTTACCAGCTGTGATTTGCCATAATAAATTCGTTAACTGCTACGTCAGCCACCGTAACGGCGACGAAGAAAATGAAGGTTAAGGAATCCATGGTTGATGAAAGTGTAGTTTTTTGGACTTGGAAGGTCTGGTCCCAAAAAAAGCCACAAAATATCTTTATCTCACCAAGCATATATGAACGATATCATATAATTTTCATTATTATTTTGAGACTGGATATAACATTTATAAATTTTTAGTTTGAAATTAAATTTTTTTTAATAATAAAAACTGAGAGAACGTCTTAATCATGGCCGTCAATCCAAATGATTAAGACATAAATTAAGATGTTCTCTACCTTTACTGAAGCATTACGTCAGATTTGACTTTTGAGGCGTGGATTTTTTGGATCGATAATTTGTATTATTTATTATAAAAATAAGAAAATGAGAGGTCCTTCAATTCGAGGATAAGTTAAAATCATAGCCTCACACTACACATAAATAATATTCTACAGGATTTGTTCTCCTTTTTTTTTTTAAATGGATAGCCATGTAAGTTATGGGTTTCAAAATATGATTAATTAGATTTCTGACTTTGAGGTCGAAAAATTTCAAACTTTTCTATTTCACTATTTCTAATTCATAACACTTTTTTCCCTTTATTCTTACTGTTCAATGGTACTATAGTAGCTTAATAATTAGCTTGGAAATGCATTTAATGACCAGTGCATGCATAAATGCCATACTACATAAATACCTAAGAATCATTTGATTCTTGAATTATCTGAATGAATAATTAATCCAGCAACTAACCAGATTAGACATTGATATCGTGGAATAAGTACTGAATCAAATTAAGATTATATGGACCATATATATAGATTAAATTAAAGTCGGATACATGCAAAGCCATGCATTAATATTTCTATTTTTCTTTGGAGATAAAAGGGGAGGTCTTAACTATAAAAGTGTGTGTTACAGGCTATAGAACAAAAGAATATTATCAAAGTAAAGCTTTAGAGAGGATCTACAAAAGAGAGGTTAAGATGTTAAGACCATGACTTAAAAGCAATTACTTCCATAGTTTTTAAAACCTAGCAAAAGATTTGCAGCCGATCGGTGCTTCTTTAATTTGTTCATTAGACAATTACTTTTACGGTATATAAATAAATTGTTTGATCGCGTTTCTTGTTCCTACACTGACACACTCGCATATATCTTATCTTATATACAATAGAGAAACACTTCTCAATTTGTTCAATTTGTTCCAATTGCAATTCAATTGCAAATTTTATTGTCAAATCAACATCCGACACATGGCGTTTAATTTAGGAATTAAGTTTTTGAGTTTAATTAGGAATCAAATTATAATTTTAAATCAATATTTTTTTTCTATTCTAATTAAGAATTAATTAAGAAATCAAAAACAATAAGATAATGATTCCTAATAAAATTCTATCAATTACTTATTCCTAATCATATGAGATTCCTATTCTCTTTTATCTTTCACTTATTTTTTTCTAATATAATAATTTTATTCCTAATCAATTTTCTATCTATTATTTAAAAAATTATTTCTAAACAAATTATAATACACTATATATATTTTAATTGAAACGGACATGTATTATTTTTCCCTATTCAAACGGACATATTATTAAAAAAGTTATTTCTAATCAAATTACAATATATATTATTTTTCTAATTTTTTATTATGCTATTATTCCTAATAAAATAGACTATATTTTTTTCTATTCTTAATTAAAACGGGCATATTTTATTTTTCAAACAATTAATAATTTAGCCTAATTAAAATTCATTATATTCTTTTTCCTATTTATAATTAAAACGGACATATCTTCTTTTATCCTATTCAAACGGACATATTGTTAAAAAAAATTCTAATCAAAATATAATATATTATTATTTTTCTAATTTTTTGTTAAACTATTAGTTTAATTAGGAATCAAATTATAATTTTAAATCAATATTTTTTTCTATTCTAATTAAGAATTAATTAAGAAATCAAAAACAATAAGATAATGATTCCTAATAAAATTCTATCAATTACTTATTCCTAATCATATGAGATTCCTATTCTCTTTTATCTTTCACTTATTTTTTTCTAATATAATAATTTTATTCCTAATCAATTTTCTATCTATTATTTAAAAAATTATTTCTAAACAAATTATAATACACTATATATATTTTAATTGAAACGGACATGTATTATTTTTCCCTATTCAAACGGACATATTATTAAAAAAGTTATTTCTAATCAAATTACAATATATATTATTTTTCTAATTTTTTATTATGCTATTATTCCTAATAAAATAGACTATATTTTTTTCTATTCTTAATTAAAACGGGCATATTTTATTTTTCAAACAATTAATAATTTAGCCTAATTAAAATTCATTATATTCTTTTTCCTATTTATAATTAAAACGGACATATCTTCTTTTATCCTATTCAAACGGACATATTGTTAAAAAAAATTCTAATCAAAATATAATATATTATTATTTTTCTAATTTTTTGTTAAACTATTATTCCTAATAAAAATCCCACTATTTTTTTTTCCAAATTCTTAATTAAAATGAGTGTATCTTATATTTCAAACAATAGGAAAAATTGAATTGATTAGATGCAATTATAAATTTTATTATCTAATCAAATCTTGATATGTAATTTTTACGTTTTGCTACTTTTATTATTTTTAAAAACAAAATAAAATTTTGATTCTAATGGGATTGTAGATTTTGAAATAAAATCAAAATAATTATAATTGATATAAAGTTAAAATAATCCCTTTTGATATAATATTTGACATATATTTAATAATGTTTAATATAAATAATTATTATATAATTATTATAAGATATATTTAAATTATTAATTTTAAATATGCAGACTTTAAATCCAATAGACAATACATTATTAGGAATAGGAAATATAAAAGCAATCAATGCATTGCCGCGCCAAAAATATATATAGTTCAATATCCGTCATGAGTAAATACAAATTTAATTTCTTAGTGAATTGATGATGAATTCTTTTTCCCATTTCATTTTTCTGATGACCCAAAGTATCCAAAATTAGGGATGAGCTTATTTAGGACGTTAATCTTTGTGGCCTAAAAGTAGCAAAGTCCATTCTTTTTTACGTTTATTTATAACAAGTTCAAATTACAAAATGGAGAAAAGATTTGTCTATCAAGCACGCGTTAAAGTCTGTTTAATAACCATTTTCTATTCACCTCAGCATTGACCCGAGATTAACCGGTCATATTTTTAGTATTGTCATTAATAAAAAACAGTATTTCTAGCACCTAAAAAATTGCGTGTAAAAGATTAAAACATATCAAAAAAAAAATTGCATATAAAAAAATTTTATAAATTGGGCCTATTCTGAAGAAATCCTATTGGGGGTATTCTTCTAATTTAGGCCCTAACTTATTTTTTTAATTCAACTTTAGCTTTGCAGGCTTTCATCATCAAGTAAAGCCCATGTTTTTGTGGAAACTTTTCAATTGAACCCGATAGGATGTTGGGCCTAATAAGTAGAGACATAGAAGAAGAAACGTCAAATTATAGTTGTTTCTGAGGTTAAAAGATTCAAATTATAGTAGATGATCATGTGATAATACATTTTAAACTAGGTAGCTAATCAACTTATAAATCAAATGAGGGAGCTTCATAAAAAAATTAAAAATTATGACCTTGTATTTAATTACTCCCTCCGATATCAAAATAGATGCAAATTTTTCAATACGAATATGTAAGAAATTTATTTATTTTGAGAAGAAGTGAGAATGTTAATTTCTCAATTTCAAAAATATAAAATATAAAAATTATTTGATTTCTCTATATTAGAGAATCAGAAGTTTCGATATACTCCATTCTACATGGACTCTGCAATTTTTCCGAATTTCAATCCTACATTCTACATGGACTCCTGAATTTTTTTTCTTACGGAATTTATTAAGCTGTTTAATTATTTAATCCAAACTTACTTAAAAGAGCTCCGAAAGAAATTGAAATTGCTTTTCTTTTGATGATAAGTTCTAACTAAAAATAGAAGTAAAAATTTGGTAACCTACAGAAGAATAAAAAATGCCGTATCCAAACTCAGGCAAGCATGGCATGGAAGCTTATAATTGGAAAGAAATAACTTGCACGACATAAACTTGCACTTTTTGGAGTCAATTAATTAACAAGTGGTCAATGTTGGAGAAGAGAAACAATGATTAAGCTTGACCACACGTGCAAGTAAAAAGCGATTCGGCATTTGACCAATCAAAGTATCTTAGTTTTTTTTTTTTTTTTTTTTGAAGTTCAAAGCATCTAGTTGATGAAGGTCATGCACTTATATTATACAGATACTATTCTCTTAATTACTTAAAATTGTTCAATGATGATGATTGAGACAGATGATATCATTTTTTGAAGATTGAGCTCGAAAAAGAATGACAAAACAGCTTTCAGATCTGAGTAAAAATTACAAGTGTTAATAGCATCAAAAATTAAATTATTTTACTTATGTTAAGTCTTGAAAAAGTTTACAAAGAGATGAAAAGTGTAGCATAGCATGATCTGATCCGATCCCATCATGATGCATCTAAGAATTTGGTATATAAATATAATTAGCCAAACTTAAAATTAGGGCATCATTAACGATTTAGTTAAAAATGGCCAAGTAGATATTAGAGTGACTTAATAATTTTGTAGTAAAATATTGTTCCACAGGAGGGCGATCATTTTTTTTTAGCAGAATTAACGAATTAATTCGAAGTGACTTATTAATAAATAAAGACAATATACAAATGAAATCAGTACTTTTTAATTATGTGTACAGATTGAGCTCCTGAAACAGGACTTGAACCGTGCCTAACTTAATTTTCCTGGAATTTGAAAGCCTAGGATCCCAAAATTCCTAACAAATTAGCCAAAGTATTCCACGTATTTACACAAATGGCACCAACTAGCTAGCACATCTGTGAATTGTGATTGCTTTTTCGATCTTTCTTTGGTTCCCTTCAATTCACTGCCTTAAACCGAACCCGAGTGATAAGGTTGGTAATTACCCAACCGAAACGGGTCGAAATTCGGCTAGGTCGAGTTCTGATGATAAAACCCAGCCGGGTTAATCATGTCAACCTTCCGAGTCTTATTAGTTCCGCTTTGAACCTCTTCATCGACCGAGTTAGCCATCGTAGGAACATACAAATCATTATTATTATTACTATCTTGCCCTCCTCCGCACGTAACCATCCCTTGAGTGTAAGACTGAGTCGAGTTGAGTTCGGGAACCGAGTTCAGCCCTGCAAGACTAGCCCAGTCGATACTCCCCGAGCGGACAAGATTCTGAATTAGGAGATTGGATTCGTTCTGCTGTGACGTTCTGACAGGGTTGCCACGTGGCAAAGAGAGGAGTACTCGCTCGTCGAATTCCGGTAGTGACTCGAGCACATCATCTAAGTGAGACGATGATGAAGACGACGAGGCATTGTTGCTGTACTGTTGTTCTAATTTACTTGTTGGAGAGAAAGTCAACATTGGCTTTTGACCGCTCGAATTCTTCTTGTAAATCCTACATAGGACCCACACATCCAACTGCAAAATTACAAATCACACAGAATTAATCAATTATATTAATTACAAATTATAAAATTAACGTAGGACATTGATTGAAATAATTAATATATTACCTTGGCGCTGCCAGCTCGGCGATTAGAAGTCAATTAGACGGTATTCGTGCATGATCCAATTAGTTTTGGTGCCTTTTGGAGCTTTGCCGATGTAAAAAACAAGAGCTTTTTTTGATACCAACTTTACGACCTTCCGTGGTTATAATTTTATCTGTTCCGGTTGCCTTCCAGTACCCAGACCCGGCAACTCTATTGGGTCGAGACCCGTTTGGATACTTCCGGTCCCTCGGACTAAAAAAGTACCATTCTTTCTCTCCAAATAGCGCCTTACTAGGCAAAACCCAAGGATCAAACTTGTACAAATCAATTTCGCCAATTATTTGCAAAGCGAATTGTTGACCCGCAACTTTTCTACATAGATATTGAACCAAAAGTTCTTCATCGGTCGGGTAAAATCGAAACCCAGGTGGCAAGCTCAAGTGGGTTAACGGGTCGGTTTCTGCTAAACCCATATTGCAATATACGAAGAAGAGAACTGTTTTTTCTTTTTCTTTTTTAAAATTCAAGTTCTCCAAACTTCTTTTCTTTTTTAAAATGGCGAACCTGAAAGGGTTATTTATATAGACTAGTATTTTGACCATTTTTTTTTAATTATTATTTACAGAAGCTATATAGTAGTAGGGTCTTTGTTCGGTTTTAACTGGAACCACTTAAATGTTCGATCACCGTTCATTATGTGCCACGTTTTAATTATCGTTATCATGCGGCCGACCTTATCCACATCAACTTAACATAGAGCCGACACGACGATGGAAGTGAGTCAGCGGGTTCTTGTACACGTGTCCTTGAGTATGTATCTTCTAGAAGTTTTTCGCTCCAGCTACAAGACGAAAAAACAAAGCGTGACGTGGTGACTTGATGCTGTGTTGCCATTTTATTTTATTTTTAAAATTTTTTTATTTGTCAGGTAATAATTACCCATTTTAACATTTTTTTATGTAAAGCAAAATGAATTCATTTAGGGGCGGGCGTTATTTTTTCAGTTTTTTCGATTTGACTATTCATTATTATAAATTATTTCTTAGATAAATACATATAACTTTATTACTCCATGTTAGAATAATTTTAGCATAAATATGTTTATTTATGGTAGAGTCTCTTTTTCTTTTTGAATATTATTTATGGTAGATTTAACTGAGCATTTTTCATGCTTTTGGATTAAAAGACACATGCAAGACGCGTGGAGTTAGGCATGGAATTTTTTGGAAAGAGAGAAAGTGAAATGTCAAAAGGAGGAAATAAATAAAGTTCATAAAAAGAGAGGAGGAAATAATGCAAAAACTATACTTGTATATATATTTATGGTAGATATTTTCGGCGACATGCACCGATAACTGACACGTTTGCTTATTATTTTGTCTTCTTATTAATCCTTTTGTTTATCGACTTTTTTTCTTTATTTCTTTTCCACTTGGCCTTTTAATTTCGTTTATAAAGGTTATATGTGGTGTGGGCAGGGTTAGCCGGTTAGGGTTTCTTTCACTCTTGAACTTCTCACCAAAATTATTTACCTTTAATTTCCATGTCAATAAATTTCAGAGTAATGTTAGTTTAAGTTGATTAATCTATAGTCAATTTCCAAATTAACACTTCATTCATTATATCAAGAATTTCATTACATCCTCGTTATTAATTATATGTATCACACATATTGCAACAGTACTTCTAACACGTCATCATTTAAAGATATATTATTTCGAATAAAAATATAATTTAAAAATGGTTAATTATTTGAAATTTTTTTAAATATATATGATTAAAATAAAAATGATTGATATATAGGCGAGAAATTTATCCCCAAACATTTTTAGTGAAAGGTAGCTATTTTCTTCATTTATGAAACTGGATTGTTCTATACTCTGGCTTTGATTTGTATTTGTCTTGTCGCGATATACACGTGGAGAGTCTAGAGCTTTAGTTAACAATTGAGAGATAGAGAAGCATAAATCGATCGACTTTGAATATTTGAGTTAGTGTGCATGAACTATAGGAGAGAGATAGAAAAATTAGGATTTATGTGTTTTTGTTTGATATATTTGACAAGATAGATAGATAGATAGATAGATAGATAGATACTGTTGTTTGTAAGTCAAAAGGACACTGTAGATGGGTTATGTGTCATGGCGGGTTGCTTGGACTTTTGTATTTCTACATATATTTGACATATATACTCCATTTTTCACACTTGTCATTTGCGAGCTTTGCATTATTGACAACTATCACGAGTATTTATTTCCCCTATCATTTGGTTTAATTTCAAATATAGAAATATAGAAAAGATTTGTGTTCAATAATAGAAAGAATGATCAATAGTTTTAATATTATGAATGAAAATAATACATGGTAAATTTGAGACAAGATTAGTAAAGTTGTCTGAGACAAAATTAGTGTCATGCCTAAGTCAGCGTGTTTAATGGTAAATTTCGCTGTACAAAAATAGTGTCATGCCTAAGTCAGCTGCTTAGTTAGTCGGGGGAAATAGTCATGTTTCCGATTGGGGACCTCTTGGTATTAAATTTTGTTGGTCTTCCATTAATTAATACTTTTAATTAATTATTTGTTGCAAACATCTTTTTGTGTCCTTTTTCTAAACGCTGTGTTAATCAGCCGCAAACCAAAATCGAGATGACCACATTGATACATGCAACTTTGGTGTGTATCCCACTATAATATAATTGTTTGATTAAAGAGATAAAAGTGCAATCCACACTTTGCCTAATTGAATCATTCTTAGGAAATGAAGTTGAGGCTATACGTTACAAGTTGTCTAAACCTGATTTAGGAAAGTTATCGTTGAGACTAATCCGAAACTCAACTCGATTTGTTAGGGGATCTCCATTCAATTTCGTTGACTATTGACTCGATTTTCAATCTCATATTCATTCATAAATTCTATTGTAAAGTGAAAATTATAATCAATTAAAAAATATACTCTTTGGCATATCATATTCATCAATCATCACAAATAAATAAAAAAATAAAAAATACCCAGAAGGCTGTTTTTTCAATTTCCTGAGTTATGGCCCAAAACATAAAGGAAGAGAAGTTACGTGGCCCAAGGCTAGAACATGAAGTAAATGAGTCAAAGTGTACTCGTCCAGCCCATACTCCATCTCAAAGTAGGCCAGCCCAATGAGAACTTAGGAATTTTGTGTTGCAGGCCAGAAAAAACAATGGCTCTTGCCAGACCTAATTCCCTACGGCTAAACATTACACATTAGTCACTAACAGCCAGATTTTTAGATGATAGGAACCAGACATGGTCACGGGTCAGGGTTGAACTGGGTAGATTCTGAACGGGACCGATCAAACTTAAAACGGACGATCAGTGGACCGACCGAAAATCAACTGGATCTATCAAAAAGTTGATTTCAAAATTCAACCGGACCCTCCCTACGCCTTGCTTGAAACATGATGGCGTGGAAAAATATCCACGTATTACGTGGCACAAAATGGATGTTGTGGACCTGACATGGAGCCCAGCTTATGGTGATGATGTGGCTGACTACATGACACGTGGATCAATAGTAGAGAGTGCCCGGCAAACAAACCAATGACACATGTACTGTTGACGGGTCAAGGCGGTTCTTGACCAACCCGTCAGGTTCAAGAAAAATCTCTATCAAAACGGGATTCTAATTTTTGAATGGATCCGACCCTCACCGGACGGTTCGGCCCGCGAACATGTCTAATAGGAACATGTCACAACAACAAAAAATTGATTTAGGACCGATGTTCTAATACTAGTACATGTCTACATGATGATGATTATGTTAAAAGAAAGTTGAAAATTAAAATGACATGATAGGAATTCAGAGAGCAATGTAGGTACGATGTTTCTAGTTTTGCAATTTACTCAGGTACACCATCACTACTAGGGAGACAAAATTGGAGTCTTAATTTTTGTGACTCCAATCCTCATAAGAGCAAGGTAAGCAACAACCATAACCGAATAGCATAACGGGCTAGAGCCCTGATGCTCGAACTCCAATTTTTAAATCGGAGGATAATATCCGACAAGACAAAACCCGTCCGCACAAGGATAGCTTTCAGTTGGCACGTTGTATTAAGCGCTCCAATCAAATAGTTTGTATGTGTAGTTACTAATCGAAAAGTATCACTGGGTTTCGAAAATAAATAAGCACGGTGTGCTCACTGGGTTTCGAACCCATGTCTCGAGGCTACCATATTGCTCGTTTAACCATGACCATCTAAGCTACAATTACTTACATTTCCTCATACGTGCAGAAATTATATATATATAACCTCAAGGAAAATTATGAAACCTAAATGGAATTTTTTTTTCCTGGCGGGGTGGAGGTTGTCGTGGCAGCACCCTGTCCTCTCTGTCTCCGCCACTCTTCAAGAAATCAAAGACATCAAGCCCACGGGTGCTTCTCCTCAATCATATCCACGAGATTATGTAGATCGGTATAATACGGCTTCCCTTTAACTCATTTGGGAAAAAAGGGGGAGGATACAAGGTACCTGTCATAGTAAAAATTATTCCCCCTTTTTTCCCAACAATCCATTTCCACACGTCTCCTCGGATTGACCAATCCGAGAGAGTAAAAGAGAACACTTTTCCTTTTCTCTGGACGGAACACTCCATCTAACAAACAAAATAGCAATAAATCAAGCCAATAAATCAAACAAAATAATAAAATATTTCCGGATAATTTGCCCAATTACTAACGGAAGTTCTGGCTTCGCAAGAAGCTCAATACGAACATCCACACATCGCGAACAGACCTAGCACTATGATCTCATAATAGCCAATATTTGGAAAACGTATACCACGAAACCATTGTCCCTTAGAGCATCACAAGATATTCTAAGATTGATGTACCATGAAATTCACATACAAGATTTGAGTTTCATGGTGCATCATAAAAGTCGCCAGGAGTTTCATGGTGCATCAATCGGAGGTTTTATTTTTTTCGTTGTAGAATTTGAGCTATCTCTTGTTGTTTGCGGTATGTGTCTACGGACCTCTCTTTGTTCGGGAATCCATTACATTGCGTGACGGGATAATTTTATCGCGGCTTTCTTCGGTTAAGTCTATTGTCGTAACTAGAAGATCTATTATATTGTATGTTATTGTTTGTTTTGTTTTCTTGTTTTACTGTTTTTCTGTCATTAAACCCCATATATGAAAGAAGTTGTTTTTTTATAGAACTCAGGGCTTCCCGAGCCCTTATACGAATTCCATAATGGATGGTGCTGACTCACGCTTGTGGGTATGTTTGTCTAGATGGCTAATTTAATTCTTCCGAAACGAAGACTGAGCTTGAGGAGTTGTCTAAACGATTGGTAGCATGCAAAACGTTGACTGCGTGAGGGAGAGGATTTAAGGAAAAATAGTTGTCCAATATAATTCAGGTAAATTGTGCTTGACCATTCTCACTTTGTAACCTAACCCATATTTCCTACATGACTATGTTATGTTTTATTTCAGGATTAAGGCAACGTTAGTGTATTGTGCCTGTGTTCTGTCCTTATATAGCGCAACAGACGATGGTGCTAGAACAGAACTATCACTTATCCTACATCAACAAAAGCTCTTGGGAGGGGCATTACCTTAATTCAAAGTAGTGAAAATGAACATCTTTTTTCTCCATGACCAATTATATTTTCTGTAAACGTTGTTTAGTACTGTTTGGAATGTAAACTTTTACCGAGTGATTTCTCTAATATCTACGGTCATTGGCTTGATTTATTGCTATTTTGTTTGTCAGATGGGAAAAAACATCCTTTCACAATTGTTAGAGTATATTCTCCTGAGGCAAGTCAACAAGATGTTTTCGAAGAGATATCTCCTCTGCAAAGTTGTCTAGATGGGTACAAGGTGAGGTTATTTGCCTCCTCTTGTAGTTTCAACACACATCGTCACAATATTTTTTAGATGATAGGAACATGCCACAAGTTCACAACAAAAAACACTTGATTTAGGACCCATGTTCTAATAATACTAATACATGATGATGGAAGTTTTTTTTCTTTTTTTTCTTTAAGACAATGATGATGGAAAGTTATATTCAAAGAAAGATGAAAAATAAAATGACATGATAGGAATTCGAAACCAATGGAGGTAGCCCAATGTTTCTAGATTTGCAATTTACTCGATACAACATCACTACTAGGGAGACAAAATTGGAGTCTTAATTTTTGGTGACTCCAATCCTCATAAGAGCAAGATAAGCAACAACCCTGTAACCAACAAGCATAATGGCGAGAGCCATAACGGCGAGACCCTGATGCTCGAACCCAATTTTCTTAATCGGAGGATAATCTCCGACAAGACAAAGTCCGTCCGCACAAGGATAGCTTTCATTTGCCTTGTATTGCGCCCCAATTAATAGTTTGTATGTATAGTTACTAATCGAAAAGTATTGGATCCAAGAAATGAATACAGGGAACGTGGGATACATAGTAGCCTCCGGCTAGCAAGAATGACAACATGATGACTGATCCGAGCACAGTAGCTGATTTAAGGTCCATGACGAGAGCTCCGAGAGCGAGTCCTAGGCCTTGAGAGACTAGCCACGTTGAATAGAAGTACCAAGAGGGTGAGCAGGAAATTGAGACCAGAATGTTTAAGTCCTGCCATCCAATATGTCGTCGTCAAGAAAAATGTAGGCAGGACTAGCTCCATTGGTAGATCCCCAACAATCCTAGCCATGAAATAAGATGAAAGCCTGTACATCCCCCGACGATCGTTCCTTCTCTAGCATTTTAAGCTCCGGAGGAAATGTGAAGATTGCCTGGAAAAGAGGGAAGAATCCCCAAAATCCTGTGTAAAAGAATAGGAGACCGGTCTGCAAGCAACAAAATTCAAATATTATTGAGTTTAATTTCTAGAATATATATTATCTCTATGATAAAATGCTACTACAACAAAGACTACAACCAGCTTAAATTCGAGTGAAATCGGCAATATAAATCATCAACATTTAAGTCAAGGACGGGGCAATGTTAAAATATAAAGCATGGTATATAAAATGCTACTAGTAATTAATATGACAACCTGATCTTGTAAGTGGGAAACATCGGATTGCCACCACAACAAGCCTGAAAGAGCGGCAACGACTACAACCTGACCAACCTTGAGACCAGAAAATGACTCATACTTCCTTTCCTTGATTCCTCTTTTTAGCAAAATAGTGAATTGTTGCCACCAAGTTGTCGTCCATCTCGGGAACTTGTTTTTCTCGTCGGCTTTATATTCTTGATTATGCTCACTTTCAACCTTTACAATGTCTCCCTTCAACTTGTCAGCAATGTTGCTCTTGTAAGCAGAGACTAAACTCTGCTTTATGGTATTTTGATCAGCCACTAGAGTTTCATCTGGACCAACACCTACAGCGACAAGAATATGATCGATCTTTCCATTAATTAATTTCCTAAAGGATGGAAATTTAGACCAAAGAACAATGTGTGTAATATATATTATAGTGATTGATGAGTACTTACCATTAGCAAGATCCAACATAAAATCGGAAGGATTCATCGGCACTGAAGTGGCAAACCCAACACTGGCAAAGTAATCCAAAGCTCCTGAGCCATCCCCAAAATAAAGAGGAAAACCATCGGAGAGCAACAAGACCTTATTAAACATATAAAAAGCCTACTGGAAGGCTGGTGAATAGTCATCACGATACTTCTCCCTCCTATTGATAAATCCTTCAATGTAGAGACTATCCTTTGAGCGGTTGTCGAGTCGAGACCTGAAGTCGGCTCGTCTAGAAGTAATAAGCTAGGGTTTATCAACATCTCTTGCCCTATGCTAACCCTTTTGCACTCTCCACCTGAAACTCCCCCTCATAAAACGGGTCTCCAATTATACTATTCTTGCATTTCGTCAATCCAAGTTGAGTGATCACTGCCTCTGCATGCATTATCTTCTCTTCATTTGTGAAATCATTCGGCAACCTGAGAAGTGCCGTGAAAACTAAAGTTTCCGTGACGGTTAAGTGAGGATATAGAACATCATCCTGAGTCACAAAGCCTGTATTTCTCTTCATGAGATTGGTGAAATGCTTGTCATTGTAAGTTATTTTACCGGTGAGCTTTCCTTCGGCAAGCCGACCTCCAAGTGCCGTTAGAAGAGTTGTTTTACCGCTTCCCGATGGACCTAACATTGCCAACATCTCTCCAGGATGAACAATTCCTGAAATCCCCTTTAGGATCACTTTCTCTTCCGATTTCTTTGTTTCTGGAAACACCCTCCTTGCTTCTTTGTTTTAATCCTGTAGAGTACATCTTCAAACTGCAAAATAGTTCAATTCAACCAAATTACATTAATTAGCACACTAGCTAGTAGACATTAATTATTGGATCACTTTTCTAGCTAGCTTCGGTCAAACGGGAACTTGTAAGAAATATATGTTGTGTGTGAAGTTGGAAAAAATATCTTCAACCTAAAACCAGCAAGTCTTGAATCAAATCATGATACTCGAGTACGTTTTCCTAAAAAGCGACTAATTATTCCCATCAAAGCGAAAAAGACATTACAACTAAGTTGGTATATATTGTCTCTTCATCAGGTTTGCCAATTAATGATTCCTAATCAGAAGAGAGCTCTTATTGAATAAGAAAACTATAATTATCCTAAATTCCTAATCGACACACACACGCACACAAAAACCCTTCCACTAGCTAGATCTTGCATGTGATATATAATCAAATGCTAATCAATATATTAATTGTTCTGGAAAAAAGAAAAGGTTAATTTAGATTGATCGTGACATTGCATTCAAGCGGGCTAATTAACATACCTTCAAAGTAACAGGTCGATTGGCTTCTTTAAAAATGGCGACATTATCATTAGTTTGTGCCTCAAGATCCGCCATTGACGTCCCAAGAGATTAATTATCACTCTCTCTGAAACCCTCTAATTCAGATTTTTCTGATTTCTCAGCCTTGGGTTTTAGAACAAGTGTGTGAGTCTATACAGTAAGTGCAAACACGTATATATATAAACCAAAAAAGATGAATTTAATAAATATAATTAAAAATTAAATACAGGTGTTGAAAAGAATGAAGAACGGAACAGAAAACGGAGATATAAATAAGCGTCAGGAAACAAAGACAATATGAGAAGTCTTTGAGTTTGAGTTTGCGTCCACTACTATACTAGTATTACTGTTATACGATCTTCTCTAAATATATATCAATATCTCTACCTATATATTATGTACTTACGTATAAATACACGTTTTTTAATTACATGTGTACATGTATGAACGATTCCATATATAACTAATGCCTCGGTAGATTAATTCCATGCACTGAGATTAAATCAACTCTCACTATGATCGATGGTATTAATCTAGCTGAAGCTAGTTCGGATTCGGATCATGCGTAATTGATTAATGGGATAAACACTAGGTCCTTACAACTTTCATAGGTTTTCAACTGGATCCCAGAATTACATTGTCGTCCACAAGTATCCTTCAACTTTTGTTCCTTCCGGCATCTGGGTCCTTGACGTCAAATGATGATTTGTCACACTAAGCAAAAGGAAAAGTTGTTGGGATAGAAATTTCCCTTCATAAAAGAATTGGGGTATATCAAATATTAGACATACGAATCACCTTACCACCTCTCTTTAATATACATGTTAATTAATTATATGTATATCTAAAGGATTATGTTAGAAAATTCTCAACCAAAAAAAATTGCTAAAATACCAAAGTTTGAGGATCTCCAATTTACTACCCTTCACTACAAAATTTCCGATTGTGCCCCTCCTATGAAAAAGGAAAAAAAATAGAAAAAGAATTTTAAGGCTGTTTGTTTTAATAAGAAATAATTACTAAACTTGAGGAATTCTTCTGAAACCTATTTTCTTCCATTTTTGTATAGTACTGACTAGATCTACGTGGGCCATCCATCCATTCATTCCACATTTATTCTGTTAAATTATAAATATTATTTGCGTGTGCAGTGACTTGATTTCTTATTTATAATGGTGGGAACGAACCAAAAATATTTTATTTTTTTGAAAGATAAATAACTGATCACCAAATGATTAGGAATTTACGTATGACTTAATTCACTGATAGAAGAATCTTTACATTTTTGCAAACACAAAAAATAAAAATAAAATCTCACGTTTCAACAAATTTTAATGCAGAAATTAGCTTATAATTTACTCGTAGCGAGAAAAACAAACCTTTTCGTTTTATTACTGGGATTTGAATGTTCTCTGTTCTCTCTGTGAGGAAACAGAAGAGTTAATTTAATGGTTATTTTTTACATGTGTTATAAGTTATTCGACATGTGTTAATTCCTCTTGACACGTGTATGTGTTCTGCTTCTTCTATTTCTTCTTCTTTAAACGGATGAAAATGAAGCTTCCTAGTAATAAATGAAGCTATCTTATTTATGACTTCATTACGTTGACCGCCTTAATTCCATTCAGTCAATCTGTTTGGTGGTCAACTACAATTTTCAATTTGAATTCTCTCACCGAAGCAGTAAGTCCAGGAACCTGGGGTTTTGAATTTTTCCTTGGCGCATTAAAAAAAAGTATTTGGAAAAATCAATCGATTATTTTTTCTATTTACACATCGAATCCACCTATAAACACTCTTAGCAAATTCTCTTGATAAATTGAAATTGTGTTTACGTGTGGTATCGCTGATATGATGGAGTAAATTTGAGCCCTAGTATTTAATGACGGGCTTGGGCTGCTCAAGTCCAACCCCAGCTGGATACGAGCTTTTTGACAAATGTTCGGTTCTCTTTATCATGGGCCTACGAAACTAAACCATCATACACCCAATTATGTCGCATATTATGGGCCTTGTTCAATGAAATCATCATATATAGAATTTCTTCTTATTCTTCTTCTTCTTCTTTGAAATTAAATTGTAAATTATATGAAATTTCATTATATAAGTACATAGTAGAAAATAATATTGCCTTTTTTTTAAATTTAATAATTTTGTGGATAGAAAAGTGAACTAAAATTAACTAATAAGTTTATGCGAATGTAAAAGAGGTCACACACGATGCCAGAAAATATTAAGCTGTTCAGTACTGTTGGCAGAAATAATTCCGTTCAAGGGAAAAAGAAAAACGTGGGTAATTATATTGCCAACTAGAAATGATAGAGACAAACAAATACATTTATGAGTGTAGGCCTCAGTTCAGAATCCATAATTCAATACAGTCGTATTAATTTACTGTTAATTAGGTAATATAAAATCCGAGCGAGAGAAATAAAAAGAAAAATAAAATAAAATTTTACTTCTCGTTCTTTTTTTTGTCATCTATATAAGAGTCATGCATTTTTACACTAAAATTTTAGAGTATAGAAGGGGTTATTATTATTATTATTATTATTATTATTATTTTTTTTTTTTTATAACTTATTATTATTATTATTATTATTATTATTATTATTATTCATAATAATTCTGTAAGTTAATGGCAACCGAGATACTATCCTTGCGCCCACTCCCTTAAGAATAAAGAAATCTATCCTAGTGAAAATGTGAATAGAGACTCGTGCCCCAACATCCGCGAGCTGCAAGAGAATTCCCGAAACCGCTGAAGCAATGTAACAAGACCCGCCTCCAATTCACCTAAAGATGAGAAAGAGAAGTGGTAAAAAACCATAACCCTTCGCCGTACCACGAATTCTTGTACTCGACACACTTGCGCCGAGCAAGCCTTCCTCCAGCACACGTCCAGGGACAAAAGTCGCTGATTCGTGACCGTGGTCAAAGGAGCAAGACCTGGCCAAATCAACACATACGTCGAGCCCCCTATCCCAGAGAATAGAGCAGAGATGTCCCCAGTGGCATAGGGTACATTAGCGACCATCAACCAAACCGATAATTATTATTATTATTATTATTATTATTATTATTATTATATAACAATAATTATAATTCTACGTTAAGCTAATGCGATCAGGATACTATCTCAATGCTCCATTCTTTTAGTAATAGCAAAATCTATCATAATAAAAATGCGAATGAGACTGCGTGCCCCAACATCTTTAGCCGGTAAGCACTTAAATCGTTTGAACAATATAACATCACCACTTCCAATTCGTCTAAAGATTAAAACAGAAGGATAAAAAAACCATAACCTTTCGTTGTACACGAATTATTATTATTATATAAGACAAATGTGTCCAAACAAGGACCACAACAGATCATGTTCGTTTATTTGGAAAATCCTGGCCCGGAAAAACCTTCACAAGGTGTTCTCTGAGTCTTGGGTTCCTCATTATTTGTCACTTATCCGAAACAATCATATCAAGAAAATGATAGCCCGTTGTATCTATAGTTAGTCGTCAGCATTCACAATATAATTAGATAGATAAATCAAACAACCGATCTGGTTCAAATTTGAACGGAACCGAATCGTCGACGGTTCTAATTAATAATGGAAATCTGCGAGGTTTCTTATTTTGAGGTTGCTAGCTAATTAACCATATAATATTCAGAACAACAAGAAAAAAATGAACTAAACTATTTAAATTGATCTAATAACTCGAGTGTTTAAATAATTTAATTTACACATAGAATTCAAAATCGGAACAAACCGGTTAGAATCGACAAGCTACAGGCACTAATTATATGTATATTTCATTCAAAAGTAGTGTATATATATGTTTATATATATATAGTTAAAGGAAGGGGGGTTAATGGATTGGTACTCATGAGTTAGAAGCATTGTTGAGAATGGTAGTTGGTAACTCACTCGATCGATCGGTAGTTACTACTTACTCGTAATATTTATTTAGTACACGTACAATACATATTATTATATATCTTGAGAATTAGTTAGATGCATGCATATATATATATAAACAAGTAGCTTTGGAGCAAACTCCAATTAAATATAATATTTACCCCCAAACTGATTCCATATACACATATATAGATATATAAATACGCAATAGCTGGCCAAAATGTAACAATTTTGTTTACTTACGAAACAATACTACGAGCGATATCAAATCATCTTCATTATGACCTTGCTGGGATCGGAAATCGTGGTTGCCGTAGTTGGCTTGTGGGCATTGTCGTTGCGGCCGTTGATAATGAGGTTCGCCGGAGAGATGATGGAGGTTCTTGGCTGTGCCGTCTGCCGGATTTTTCAAGGGAGTCCTTCTCTTTCGCTCTCTTCTTATCTCCCTTATACTGCTTCTTTCCTCGACCTCCATCACTAGCTATGCTACTAGTTTAGCGTTTTGATCATTATCCACAATGTACACCAAAGTTGAATCAAAGTGTTTATTATTTTTTTTAAGATCAATTCTGTTCATTTGTTAATTTTCAATGAAATAATAATATATTCTTCCGCCTCAAAATACATATCCATCTTCATTCCCCTTTCTTTTTAAGAAAATAATATCACATCCGTTTCAAAATACACTGATATTTTGACTAACATCACGTATTTTGAGACGGAAATAGTAATATATAATCCGTCAAAATATCAGATTGTATTTGTGACGTCGGATATAAGAATATATAATCCTCCTTAATGCATGTATCTTATGATCCTCAAGTTTTCTTTTATTTTTTTATTGTGTCATAATCAAATTGTAACTATTCATTATGATTTGGAATAAATATAGGTACCATATCTTAAACTTTGTACAACGTTTGAGTTGACTTCAATGACTAATTAGGTCAAAGTTAAAGATCTCGAGAGTTTATAATAGAATAGAATAAAATACTATATATTTAAACCCATGAGGCCTCCTTTAACGTAGGATATCCCCCACATTGGTCATTCCGTTAAACTTCTGTTATGATTTTTTGCAGTTAATGAATACAAATTGTCTCTTGTATCCTTGTGTTATACAATCTTAATTCTGGTTATCTGTTCCCACACCACAGTACAATACTCGACTAAGGGAAGAAGATAAAGAAGAGAGGAAACTTATTTAAGGGTGGTAAAGGAATTTCAAAAACATTGTGCACGTGGAACGCTTTTAAACGGCAATGT
>JANIEQ010001801.1:0-11373 GCA_024708375.1 Oxalis stricta
ATAAACATTTTCTGGTATCATTGCTGTGGAAAATATCTGGTCCACTTCAACGTCGACATCTGTCCTCTTTGCAAAACGTCCCTTGATTCTTGGCCTAGTCTCTGCATAAGCTTTCCTTGACGCGTACCTTATCGTCTTTTCAAACTTTTCTCATCTTTTTCTTCTCTCTGTATCTCATGACTCTAGCTTCCCTGTCAATTGGGGAAAGTTGTGTTGGTTGTACTGGAGTTTGCGGTCCTGCGAAAAGGTCGATTGTTGTTCCTTTTGGATGTGAGAGCCGAGAGTTCACTTATTGATGAGTCTGGTACTATTCCTAGATCCATCGATGAAACCTATAATAACAGAATCATACAACAATTAGTTCATTAAGTCTAATTTCAATACTTTCTTTTACATGATCAGAAATTAGGTACCACAAGAATAACTGAAAACTGATTATCAATCATCTTCCAAGTCTGTTAATAAATTCTAGAGGCCTGATAAGATTCCTAAAATAGGTTTTTTTCTAAAAGAAAACAGAAATTGATGGCCTGGAACAAAGTGTTAGTAATGAATATTCCTAATTAGGTTTTTCTAAAAGAAAACGAATTTGATGGCCTGGAACAAAGTATTGTAGAAAAGCAAATTTTGGATGAACTTTATGCTTACTGATAGGAATATAATAGCAATAAATCAAACCCTACTTGTATACTATATTTTCTCTCTGTTTTTCTCACTTTTCCAAATTCTTAGACATAAAGGGTACTATAAATAGCCTAAAAAGTACTCATTTCGTCGCTCAATACATGTTTTTAAGGTATTAGCATGCAAGAACAAAGGCGAATAATGAAAAATTTAACATATTTTCATCTAAATTATACTATAAAAATCATCTATTTTTGAGACAAAATCAAAAGTCTTAAAAAACATATATTGCAGAGATGGAGGGAGTAGTAAATTACTTTCATAAGAATATTCAAGAACTAGAGTTTGTTAGTAATGACTAATGAATATCCTATCTGCCAATTTCGAACAGAAAAAAACTAATAACAAATCATGTATGCACAAATTACTGTCTTTTTAATTCTGCACTGAAATTCATGGATGTTAATTTACTTAGAGATAGGATGCTTACTCTGTGACTAATTGACGTGTAGCTGTATTCATGTTTGGAGGATTGATCATGATCATATTGCATTATCCCAAGCTGGAAATTTGTTTGTTGCTGATGATGATGATATCCTTAGCAACTAGGTTCAACTCCATCATGTTGAAATACTTGTTGCTGCTGCTGCTGCTTATCATGATTATAATCATTATTAACAAGCTGATTTTCCGTACAGGACACATTTCCGTTTCCGTTGCTGTTGTGTGCTATACTCCATAAGATCCAAATACTCATCATCACCAAACAACAGGTTATTGATGTTATTACTGTTATTATTCTTAACCGGATTTATCAGCAGCCACGATGCACCTCTTCCTCACGTCCTCCTGATCCTGATCGTCCCCTTCCTAAGACCGATGAAACGTATCATCATCATTATCGGTCTGATGGGGACCAACATATTGTCCGAATCCTGGTATGGGAAGGATCGGCACGCGCTGGTGCCTGCGTGCGAGAGGGTTAGCCGAATGGATATCAGCATCGCAGGAAGTGCAGAGCGAAGCAGTGTCTGCCTTGCACAAGAAGGCAGCCGGTGCCCTCTCACAAGCTTCACACATCCATACCCTCTCATGCCGAGGCGCTACCTTATTCGCAGCGTGGATGCGTGAATCACACCTCCCACATAAGTAGGCGTTGTCAGCCCTGCAGTACACCGTGCAAGCCGCTGACTGGCATGTGTCGCACACTCGTGCCCAATTGTTATTGTTTCCACCAACGTCATGACTCTCTTCCTTCATCATATCTCTCTCTCTGTGTGTATATGTTTTATTTTTCTGTCTCGAAATGACCTTTTTCTAAGTTTATGGGACAGGTAGTAGTTATACTAGTAGTAGTGAGTGAGGAGTGAATGCCAGGGGAGAATCTGTGAGACTTGACACGTGGTAAGGAGATAGTGGCTGAGGAAAGTTGCTTGCTGTATTTTGTGGCTAGCTGAGTTTTGAGGTGGGACCTGTTTGGGACCCACTAGTTTGCTGCTTACTCGTTTGGAAGTGGTTGTGGCCAAGCTTTAACCCGTACTTGTAATCCCACTAGTAATTTGTAGACTATGTAGTATGGTTCAAAGATCATATCATGGGTCAGCTATCTTTATAGTGTATGCTTCTTTCTTGGCCTTGTATTTTTTAACACGGGCAGTTAAATTAGTTGACAACTTTATTTGTCTATTTCGTAAATGTTAGATTAAACGGTACGTTTCTTGATTGGTATATAAATCGATTCAACACCTTGGTGAATGTTCATGTGTGATATGCCTATATACGGAATTTTCTAATCATGAGTTGATCTGACACGCTATTAGCGTAAACATTCTTTTCTATTATGACATATATGTCTACAAGTTAATCTTTGATCACAGAGCTTGAGATTGATTTGGTTCAATTGAATCGTCAGATCGAGCTGATGTGGAATATGCTTTTCTTGTTCGATGTAGAGAATTAGAAGGCAAACAAGTCGACAACATAGGAAATTCTTTTCCCCAATTAGAAAGTGCCACATTAGGAGTGGCCGAGAAGAGAGACTGGATTAGGATTCACACACACCACAAGTTTGAGCTTTACAAAATTGGGGACCATCTCAACCTAATCCTTTATAACATTTTGGCTAATTCTGTAAGATTCATGGCATGGGTCCTATAAATGTGAAAAACATTTAACGATAAACTTGAAATCATGTATGACACACATTTGATTTGATTTTGCCAAGCTCTTTTGCCCTAGCCATGTGTTAACCATTTACTTCATATTTGCCATCTTTACTATTCGTATATAATTTCTCTTGGTTGCATTTATTTCATCACTATTGAACAAAAAACTCTTTCCGGTAGGTTATCTAGGCTAGTCAATATTTGGAGATGAGAACGAATGTAAATTCATATTAAGACATTATTATCACAATGAGTCTAACTATTTATCCCACTTTAAGAATTTTTTTTTAAGTTACAAACACAATTTCTCCGTCCATAACTAATTTATACATGTATTTTCTTTAAGAAATGATTTATCTTGACATATATAAATGTCTAAAAAGCACTTGTTATTTGTTAATTAATCTAAAAATCACTTGTGTGCAAGTTTAACATAAGATTTCGAGAGCTTTAGACTCCAAGATTCTCGTGTCTTATCACAAATGTGGAGGACTAGCTCACAGAAAATCTTAAAGTTAGTTCCTCAAGACGAATTATACCATTGTGATATTGCCTCATATTTGATGCTCATACAAATTACCTAAAAAATATGATAATTAATTAGGGATGGAAGTAGTATTACTATGTTCATATTCAAACATTTGACATACTATTTTATGGGCCTGTTTTTCTATTGGGCTTTATGCATCTCAACCATAACCCATCAATTACAGACAGGAGCTAAAACTTTAAAATAAACAACAAAAATATTTAAGATGTCATATCTAATGTAGTCACATTACATTGATCAAGAAAATCCAAAAGCAGAGCCAGAAAAATATTCACACCACTCTATAAAATTTTTGTGCTAAATTAATGTTACATGTCAACTTCTTCATAAAAGAAAACACACAATCTAAATATGTACACTTTGGTAAGAAAAAATGGACACTAAACCTCTTTGGTGTTCACTGATTTACACTATAATGCATCATGTTGAACTTAATATTGATGATTCCATCTACCTTTTTCTTATAGAAAAGAAAAACAAAAACAAAAATGAGGAATACATTTTTTTCCAAAAACTTCACCTTGGACCGGAAAGCTCCATGGCTTGGACTAGCAAGGAAGAGTCATCCGTGAGATCAGAGTATCGATCAGAGGATGAGAATTCGTAGGGTTTGGTGGAGCCTTTGGTTGCTTCAGCTCTTTGGTTGGCTTCCCATCTCTCGGCAAGTCCATCTCCTTCGAGCATTCGTACGACTTCCGACATTTTCGGCCTGTGTCCAGGAAGGTATTGGGTGCATAATAGAGCCACTTGAACCATCTCCTCGAGTTCTATCCGATCATAGTTTCCTTTAAGATCCTTGTCTACCAACATTTCTAGTTTCTTCTCTAGATGAATTTTCTTGACCTGTTAACATGTCATAAACCAATTTCCATTTCAATATTTAGATCTAAATATGAAATCTACAGAATGTAAATCATCCGTCCTACATTAAATTTTTAGTTTTTTATTGCGTTTGTAGGGATTCGTCCCTCGTCGAAGTTGACTGTATTGGGGTAAAGTCTAGATTTTTCAAACAAGAGAGGGCAAACGATTTCTTGACATAAACCTCAGGTTATGTTTAGTAATTCACCGAGAAGAATATGAGAGAATGTACTTACCCAATCAAGCATAGCTCCTTTCTGGTTAACTGCCTTGCCGAATTCTAAAGCTCTCTGGCCAGTGATCAATTCAAGTAAAAGGATTCCAAATCCAAAGACATCAGTTTTCTCAGAGGACTGTCCAGTGGAGAGATACTCAGGAGCAATATGACCAACAGTGCCCCTTACAGCTGTTGTAACATGTGAATCTTGATGATCTAACAGTTTTAGCCAATCCGAAATCTCCTACAACAGCCTCACAATAGTCATCCAACAATATATTTGCTGCCTTAACATCTCTATGAATAATTTTTGGATCACATTGCCTCGTTGAAGATACAATAGTCCTCTCCCAGCTCCTAAGGCAATCCTCTTCCTTAGTCCCCAATCCAACACCGGTTTCCTATCAAACAAAATTTCAATTTTCAATTTCAATATAAATACATAATCGTAGTACAATATTCAGGAATTTCAGAGTGTCGTTTATTTTCATTACCTTTTAGACGAGAAGCAACACTGCCATTTGACATGTAAGGGTAAACGAGAAGCTTTTCTGTTTGAGTGATACAAAATCCGTATAATCTGAGGAGATTTCGATGGACTGCTAGACTGATCATCTCGACTTCTGTTTGGAATTGAATCTCCTCACCAATTGCACCACCATCTTTAAGCCTTTTAACTGCTACGACAGTTCCATCATGAAGGATTCCCTTGTACACATTTCCGTAACCTCCTTTTCCTAGTATGTGCTTACTGCTAAAGTTACTTGTGGCAACTTGAGAGTTCTCTGAATTGGAACCTCCTCAAATTTCCAAGGAAATTTCCTCGTGATGTCGATCTTTAACATCGAAGAACATTTGTTCATTGCGTCTTTGCCTCCACCAGAGGGGAAGACCGAAAACAAGAGCGATCAGCGAGACGCAGCCGATACTCGAGCCCAAGACTATGGCGATTCTGTGGCATTTAGGTTTGCCAATTGGTAAACCAGCTTAAAGAAGAAAGGACTTTGGTCAGGAAGATTAAATTGTTCAGTTATTTTCGTTTTCCCACATTTGGAAAGTAAAATTTGTTTTTAAAGTAACTTACTAGTGTGTGTTGTTCAAGTTCATTAGACATTGGCATCAGTTGTGCTCCATAACACTCTTTTTCAGACCCAGTTGCACAAATTTGTGGGTTACCGATAAGGCTGTATTGTAGATGATTATTGTTTAGTACCAAAACTCAAGTAAATATACAAGGAGAAAGAGAGAATATAGTTACTTGAAAGTTTTTACGGAAAATCTGGGTACAGGGCCAGTGAGATTGTTAAATGATAAATCACTGCAATAGAAAATCATGACCGTCAAGAAAAGCCTCGAAATTGGAAACTGAACAAGTAGTTGATCATATGAGGAAAACTCACAGAAGACCAAGCTCTGGACATGTTACTTAAGGACACCGGAACTCGTCCAGAGAGAGGTATTATTGTTGAGCCTCCTAAAATCCCATTTCAAAAACATCCACATTAAATCCAAAGACATTATACACATTAAAGCGTAAATGCAGGCAAATAAGTAGTATAAATCAAGATATTGATCCTTACATGTATTGAAGATTTCTCAAATCTCCCAGAGAGGAAGGAAGTTCGCCCGTGAAGAGGTTGTTCGAAAGATCAAGCGTGTGAAGCTTTGTTAATTTACCGATTTCTGCAGGGATTGGCCCAGCTATGTTGTTATTCTGCAACAGCCTATAAACATAAAAGCACCATACATACTTAGAACCACAGATTAAAGGCATTCAGTTTCAAAAAGAAGCCTTTTTTTAATCTCTTAAGAAGGAAAACTCACACAATTTGCAGATTAGTTAAGTTGCCTATGCTTGGAGAAAGAGTCCCAGATAAATTTTTGGCTTGGAGTTCCCCTACAAGATGAACATTTTAATAGATTGAATACAAGCTCTCTAAATTCCAACCATGATTAATTAAATTCATAAGAATATACTAGTATTTTATTTTAAAATTAGGCACACTTACAATCCAACTACAAGGGCATCAGATGAACAAGTAACCATAGTCCAGCTACATGTGGATCAACAGCATCCAGAATCCCAATTATCAAGAACTCCACGAGGGTCATGCAATGAAGCTTTTATTCCTATCAATGCTTGAACTAGTAGAAATTTCCAAAAAATGAGATCACAAAAAAATTACAATTTAAGCTAAAGAGAATTAAAAAACTAATCTCTTTTTTCTTTACCTTCAAAGTTGACTCCCTTTAGATGATAACAAGCCATTTGCAGCATTCAAAATCCAAAACAAGGCCACAAAACAAACACAAATTTGTCTGCTTCTTCTCATTGCTAAACTGAACTTAGATAGAGTGAAGAATAAGAGAAGTTTTGAAAATTGAAGCAAAAATTCAATTTAGTGTATCAATCATAGAGGTGGGTTTGCTTTTGTTTAAGGTAATGTTGTACATTTTATTAGATTGAAAATCAAAAAATCTTTATTTGTCAGGAGGACCTCCCTAGAAAAAGCAGAACAACAAAAACTGGTTTCATTGGTTGTATAAAGGCAACTTATAAGCATGCTTGTGTCTTTTAGTCAGGACCAGGAAGCTGTAAAAAGAAAAGAAAAAGAAAATATTTTTTAAATCAAATTTTTCTATTTTAAAATATATTATTGCCCATAATCTCTTTTAGAAAAACATATAATTTCACCCTTTCAACAAAAGAAGCAAAATAATATTCTTAGTGGAGTGTGCATTTGCATAGAGAAGGCATATTAATATGCTTCTTTTTAAAAGGAAAAAGAATTACCCATTTAATTTAATTTAATTATTAGAAAAGGCAAAGATCCGTTTTCTGGTTAGAGAGATAAGCAGTTGATTTTTCTTGACTTGTGGTGTTGTGTTTTTCTCGGTAAACAAACAGTGAAAGGAAAATGTGTTGAGAGAATCCAACATTCCCTGAGTTTGGTCATCCAGTAAAAGACTCAATTTTTACCGTGAGAATGTTAGAATCTCGAGAAATTTTCAAGCCAATAAGGGAGGGGCTCGAGATTAGTGATGAATGATTATGGGATTTGGTCACCCACTACCTACTATTTCTTCTTTTTTGCTAATTGAGTTATTTTTAAAGTAGAAAAATAAAATAAAGATTTTCACTTTTGTGCTGTGAATAATTAACTAAAATTTAATTTAAAATTACTATATATTTGTCATTCATCGGTGCTCCTTTATTTTGTATAGATTCCCACAAAGGCACTACAAGCTAAACACCTCTATTATATATTTCTCTCTCTCTAGCAGATTCTTAACTTAAATAAGCAAAGCTTTTAAAAGCAAAAGCTGCCATCCCATCTGAATAATATGACTAGAAGAACTGAACTAGGGATTTTTCTCTTTCAATAATACAACCTGGGATTTACATTTACTACGGTCATGGAAATTTAATAATGAATGAACATCGTACTAAATACGACAATTAATTAAAAACGAAGGTAGCAGACTAATATATATATGGTAGAAGTGTCAATTCAATTGTTGATTAACAGGGATTCTTTGTACAAATGTAAAATTCTTTGGCATACCTAAAACGAGATTTGAGTTCATAATCCCTAAAAAGTAGTTATAATTTATCAATAAAATACAACACATAATTAAGATAATAATATAATATAGATGTGTGTGATTGATTGAAGCACTTAGTTTTAACTTATGATGATAGCCGTGCCAAATTACAGCAAGGGTTGAATAAGATTGGTCTTAGATCCAAACAAATTAACACTTGCCATTAATTAAATATATATATATATATATATATATCTAGAATAAAATCTAATATGTTTGAACTGACCAAACGGAGAGAGAAAGAAAAACATTTATTTTGAAGATATTAAAAAAATTCAAAAAAAACGTAGATTAGGGACCAAATTGTATTTTAAAGGAAACAGGTACTCATATACTAATTGTCACTTTCTTCTTCACGTCGCTACTTTTTGTACTACGCTTCGACACACCCAAATAACGGGGACTTTTTGTGTTTCTACGCTCATTTTCATAGGACCACTCTCTCTTTTATGGTATCTTCTTGTGACCATTTATTTTATCTGTTAATTTTTTTCATTTTAATTTTTTGATTGTATGTGGTAATTTCTTTTGAAGGGATTTTACAGTATGTGTTTATTGAAAAGTTGATTTTCTTAAATATCGAATTTGCTCAAATGCGACTCGATGTAAAACAATGTAATGACGAAAATGATGGGTGTAGCACAGGTGCATGCTTAAATCAAGACAGGCAATGAGAATAATGTTGTTTCGATACAAACAGATAAATCTATGTATATAGTGGAATAAGATATTTCATTTATATATAAATAACATATTAATATTGTCTAGTATCATTTGTTGCGATCATGATTCAAAACCAACCATGTTTTTAATTATTCTCGCAAAATGTCTAAAACAGTAACAAATTAGTACAGTAATATACTTTCTCAAGTCCACAAACATTCTAGTTGAACTGTCTTTGTTTTTTTTTTTTTTTTTAATGATAAAATGTTTTTGAATGTAATTAAGGCCTACCATGCATAAAAGCAATTTTATAGAAACTTTACAAAGCTTATGAATTAATTTGAGGCTAGTGTCATGGCAACTAGAAAACTGGGATTCACTCCATTATTGTTGTAATTACAAGGTCGATTATGGGTGATTGTAAATGTCAATTTATGAGTAGATTATAGATATAGTCTGCAACAATATTTTGGTCATGAATATAGTCATGATTTTTTGTTCTCGTTTTGAGGATAGATTTAGTCCAAAATTTTTGTATACTCACGTCTTTATTTAACTATAGTTAGTCTTACTCTCAAATTTCTGCATTATACGTCGAATTCTTGAATACGCCCATTTGTATTACATCTTTAATAAAATTTGAAATCATTATAAAAAAATGGTGTAGCTTTCTGCAATTTTTTCATTATAGATGGTTATATTATTATATGACCATGATCTTTTACTTAACGGAAGGCAAGTAAGGTTGTTTTGTCCACACTGATTGTATCCAAATATACAAACTTATAAGTTGGTCTTGAGAGATATTTTCATTTAATTCTTATGTTTTTTTCAATATTCCTTTTAGTTCTTAGATAGACGGTAACTTTCGGTATATAGTTAAGTGTTAAAGCATAGCATCATATAAAATATTTATTCTCATCTATGTTTGGGTAGAACACGTTTTTATTTACCTTGTACATACGGCCTTTCAAGAATATTACTTAAAATATAGGTCGATTGCTACAAAGATGAGCGAGCTCATGGATGCAATTTACATTTTCTTATGAAAATACCTATACAAAAATAAACCATAATTATTCAGCACACAGAAGATAATTTTAGAACTACAGAATTAATCAATCAACATCAGTTCAAAGTTCAAACAGAAACAAACAACAATATCTCTATTAGTTTAAATCAAATTATGTTGGCCGGATACGGTGCTATGTACAATCTCTAGCTAGCAAGCAAATAATAATTCCAACAATATCAGAAGGAAAAAGAAAGGAGGAGAAGTGAAAGATTTTTAGATTATCCACACGATTAGGATTATATGATCCCTAAGTCATTTTATTGATCATGGGTCATAGATGCATATCAATCCATTCTGTTATCTGGTCCATTTGGTATCGGGAAAAAAAAAAATATTATTCGACTCCATTTTTTTATGTTAACCAACGGAATTCATTCATGATCACTACAATATGGAGAATGTGGTAATCGTATGTACCCATCTAACTCCTAAAATTAAGCGATATAATAGACCGTGACGATTACGCGATACCGAGGTAATGCATGTGTATAAAAAGCCGAAAATAGAGATGCAAGATCTTTAATCTCACAGACGAGAGATTAATGAGTAAGATATTGGACTTACTAAAGTTGAAAGCTAATAATGAAATTTTTTATACGAAATATATTTGACACAATTTATTTATACATTAGAAGTACATGGGTTCATTCCAAATCACATCCTATCATTTTTCGTTTTCAATTTATAGAAGAATATAACTCATTCTTTACTTCGTAATTTACTGCTATATAATAATGTAGTATCTTATTGTCAAAAATAAATAAATAATGTAGTATCTTTTTAAATTATTACTATTAATTAGTAATGAGTGTAAACATTTTCTTGGTTCCACTAAGCAACGAATCACTATAAAGCGATATGAAAATAGTTACTCAGGGGCCAGTCTAAAGTTGGAATTAAAGTGGTGCATCAATCGACAGTAAAGCCAAAATTATTGCGAATTGCTCACCAGATTATGGACAATTCAACGGCTCCCACGTAAAAGAAAAAAAAAGTTTTGATAGAGGCAAAAATGCCAAAACATTGAGGTCCCCAACTTTTTACCTTCACCTTATCCTTTTCTTTTTAATTATCTCTCTTTTTTTCTTTTTAATGTGTTTTTTTTTTTGACAATTTTTTAATGTGTTGTTGGTGGATATTCGAAGACGGACATACCAAAATTACAAAAGTTCTACTAAATTATTTTTTATCTAAATATCCATCGATTGTGAAATAAAAGAATTTTTGTAATTATTTCGATTATATTAAGAATGAGTCGTTCCGTGTCTAAAGTTAGAATTTTATCAAGTATTTTTTAAAGAAATTTTCATTTGTAATGTTTTCTCTGATCAATAAATCTCCCCCACTCCTAAAATTCCAAATCGATTTCTTGATCAAATCAACTAATACTAATTGTTTCTTAAAAAAGAAGAAGAAAATATTAATTTAAACGTGTTGATTTGAAATTAATGATCCAAACACAAAAGAAAGATTGAGAACATTGCAAATGCAATCAAATTATTTGATCTCTGCCTGCCACTCATATATCAGTCATTCCTCCATACTGTTTTAACTATGAATTCATCATTACTGCCTCATCCACTCCCATTATCTGCTGACCAACCTTTGCTTT
>JANIEQ010001806.1:0-18081 GCA_024708375.1 Oxalis stricta
TTGCATAAATTGGTCTCATCTGTATCAATCCAGAAATATAACCACTAGACAGAGTTGTCTCATTGACCATGGTATGACTCACTATTCGCGAACAGTAGAATAGACTTCAAAGCAGGTACTCATGTCCTACATTGTATAAACATTCATAACATTTATTATTTTGTGATGCAACTTTTTCCAAACCTCCTATTCCAACAATCAATCGGCATGCGATCGACCGAGCGTCACGGCCTGAAAATAATATCCTTCTTGAATCCTCCTTCCCCATCCCTGATTTTTTTCATCTCTTGTAGAAGTGGCAAAAATCACTGCAAAAGTGCACTAAATGAACTTTCAATGCGATATTCTCAAGTCTTTATTGATTTTCGGATGAACCGTGATTATAATTATTTCAGGAATTCACATGAAACAAAAGCTCATCATATAACTTATCAACTAATGGTACATAAAGCTATAGTTTGGCTTAGAAATGAAAATTGTAACATACAGCAGCATTACATGATTGCATCACGTTTAACAGCGATAACAGTTTTAGTAAGAACATTGTCATGTTGATGCTGAATTAAAGAACCAAGCAACCACTACATAACCTGATATGGTCTGGACGCATAGTTGGAGTACATCCATAGTAAGTTGAACATTTGTTGGAATTAAGTAAGTGTCATGAAATCGCTGAAGTCTAATCCCTTGTGAGGAGTTCTCTGGATCCCACCTCAGTTCCTTTTACTTTCCACGCATTGACTGAACAATGCCCTACTCCGATCTGGAGTCCAACACCAGCTGCCTCTCTAACTCCGCACGTTTCGGCTTTCTACTCGTAGTTCTTCTGGCATTACTGCTTTATCCGTTCTCTCTCAGCATTTTCAATTTCTGCAAGGATGTCAACCAGAACATTACATAAACTCTCGGTCATTCTGAATCCAGTAAGGCAAACTGCATACAATTAACTGCACGACAAACAATAATTTTAAGCTCGAAAATCCAGTTAGTTCCAGAATGGATGAAAAATGCATCCCAAAAATTAAAGTCAAAACTCTCTTCAACTAACACTCTTCCTATGATCAAGAAAGTTAAATAAAAACCTTAATTATAGTAAATGAAGTACTGCCAAATTCAACACCGATCGAATAACTGAGTTGACCTCAGGGTCTTCCTTCTTCGATTCTGTTTTCTGGATGGCTCATCCAAGCCGATTAGACGGCTCATCGGAGTTGGAGACTCAAACTCGAATTTGAAGCAGAAACTTTTGAAAGCGCTTACTCGTAACCGTTGTTTTATGGCTAAACAGAACGAACTGATTTATTTCCTAGACGATAAACCAGTAGTCGTTTGAAATAACTGCACGAGAAGATGTCGACGATGACAAAAGCGTGGTAAATTGGGGGTTTGGTTGAATAAACCCAATGCTTGAATTCATTTTCAAAGCTTAGATAGAGGGACAGTTCCTTTTTCTTGAGCAGAAAACATGAGTGAGATAATAATGCCAGCTTATAACCACCACACCAGTCTTCTAGTACTAGTTTATCTGGCTTTGAGTTTTTGAGGTGAGAGTCTGCATTTTGTTGTTTTTTGATAGCTCAAAGAGGTCTCAGAGATTTTATGGGGGCTTTTGAAGAGACGACACAGAACGCTGCGTTTGGTTCGTTCACCATGTATGACAAATTAAGCATTGCTAAACCGGAATGGATTAATTGAGTCATGTATATCTCAGACTATGAATATAACTAGGTTTCAGTTATCTTTTAGATAATGGAAAGAATAAATCAAAGTTATTTTTTCACCATTCATTTCTTAATCGTAGTAGGTTGGTTGGGAGTTCGATCCCCGTCTTTTACGATTGAAAAAATTTGTGGGAAGTTTCTTATCGTTTTGTCGTTGACTACAGTTAAACTGAAAGATTAGTCTAATATTGGTCAATTGTGAGAATATTCGAGAGACTAAAAAAAAGCTAAAACTACTTTTAATTTATAGATTTTATTATTGAATTAAATTTTGACTATATTTTTCGGTAATTAAATTTTGATATGTATTAATTTATTTATTATAAATAAAATATTTTAAAAAATTCTAATATATGTATATCTACAAGTATTTAAATAGATGACGTTTTTGGACTCTTTAGATTCGTTGAAAAATTGATGTATTTAGTCATCATTATTGTCAAATACAACAAATTTTCAATGAACTTAAAAAATGAAAGTATTAACTATTTGTATAAAGAGGTAGTAGTATTTTTAAGATTTAAACTCAAAATAATTATAAAGAGGTAGTTATATATTCCTAAATTTATATATTTCTGATCATTTATATATCCCTATTTAAAGTTTAAAATTTTTATATTTTTCTTTTATTCCAATATTTTTTGATAATAAAAAAAAATAAAATAAAAAATATTGGAATAAAAGAAAAAAATATAAATTTTTTTAATTCCAATATTCTACATAAACTTTTTTTATATATAATAAGTGCTACTGATTATATTAAAGAGAAAAGTTCTGCTGGACTAGAGTTTTGATCTGATAAGGGGGATCATTACAATTAAAGGTAATAAAATCAGAAATTAAAGCAAAAGTGCATAAACAGTCAGCAATCTTATTACAATAAATTTAAATTTTGTTTAGTATAATTAATAATTATTGGACAATATTTGGCTGCTCTCTAGTCCCAATAAAAAAAATAACACATGAGACAAAATATATTTTTTGTTATTATTATACCCTAAAATGAAAAACTGAACCCCAAATTATTGGAGGAACAACCAAGTATTTTCCATAATTATTTATACAATAAATTTGAAATATTTATAGTGAAAAGTTTACTGTCATCTTATTATAATAATAATAATAATAATAATTATTATTATTATTATAGCAAATTCTTTATGTAATGAAATAGAAAATAATTAAGGCACGAGACTAAAATTATTTTGAATAATCGACATGATAAAAACCTTATGTTATGTCTTATTAGTCATCAATGATATCATTATGGCATCGATATGATCACTAGCTTTCGAGCGATGAAATTGAGTTTTATTTTGATGTTGGTCTATCTTTCTTTCATTCAAGGAGGAAAATGAAAATGTTCAGAGCTGATAATGTTATGGATCAAAAAAAATTGAATGGATTCCAGAGTTTGGGATCAAATCGTTAGAGTGTTAAGTAGAGCATAATTTGGCCGCAAGTCGATGCGAATAGTGATGGAAGAAGAGCGTAATTAATTTGTTTGAATTTTGTCGCAAGAGCAATATCTGCATGGCAAACAAGACAATTCTTTGACGACGATGAATCCATCAAGACTTTTGATTTAATTTGTATTATTTTAATATGAATCCATCAAGACCTACATGTACAAATTAATTCATACAAATAATATATACATTAATTATTGCTGTACTCTCCTCGATGGCCATTCGTCACCACTCGAGTTGTATCTTTTCTGCAGATTGTGGAACAATTTTTTCATTTGTTTGTTTTTCTCAGCACTAAACAACACAAGCAGAATTACACTATTGCTGGCTGATTAAGTACATTTGACAACATCATCCAGGGACCTTTTCTTCACCCCTAGAGTTTTCCTTGGCATGTAATCAGACTGCAAACTATCATCCTCCTCATTCAATGATTTTGGTTCAGGGATTCTCTGGTTGCAAATGCGCTGCATATGGACGGAACAAACATTAAACTTCTTAATATCTACCATTGTCTCTTACCATCATATAATAAGAGATAGTTTGCCAATTCTTCTATCTAGGACTATGTTTATCCTGGTAACTCTTAAAAAAATGGAACTACAGTGAGGAAGAATCGATGACGAAATAGATGATAATTTTGATGGTGAAAATGTACACATTGCCTCCTCTGTTTTAGCTTCATGAACTATCTGTCCCTTTTGTTTCATTCATTCTTTGCACATTTATACGGAATCCTATACATATATAGAGATATGCAGGGGTGTATACAACAGAGGGATGGATATGAATGAAACAAGAGAAAATAAGTGAATTTGTAATACAAATAAAAAGAGAACAGATCCGTACATTATCCATGATTTCATATGACCAACTTTTTGCAAATATTAAAAGAGGCGTGGTTCGTACCTGCAATAGTTAAACTGATACATTCCCTGTCCAAAATACCAATTGGGTGCCCTCTGTGCCTTTTATTATCATGTTCCAAAACTACTGGAACTTGATTTGCTTTAAGCCTGTTCATCATAATTTCCGCAGAAAGAAGATCCAATCCAGGTGTTGCAACCCATTGAACTTGACACTTGCCACAATCTTGTAAACACATTTCAGATACTAAATGCTCCTGTAACAAGAAAAGGCATGCTTGAGAATTTCAGAACTAGAACAAATTATATTCTGTCATCTATCCCTCTACCCATTCATACCAAATGAGGACACAGGCCCCTCAACCCTTGGTTTATTTTAAATTGTACTAGCAAAAGCTTTCTAATTAGGATAAAGTAGTAAAAAACTAGGAAATAAATAAATAAAGGAGACAACCTTTGATCGAATACTTCTTTCTTTAGCATCGTTGCTGAACTGTTGAATGTCTTGGAGTGTCAAGAAACCGACAAAGAGATCATCCTTATCAACAACTATAGCGCAAGATTGCTTTCTGTAGAGCATACAATTTATAGCCTCTGTTAATGCAGTGTCCATATTGACAGACACAAATCTTATTCTCATGGCCTCGGAAACAAGAATTTTCTTCTTGTATTCAGAATTCGTGATGTTAGAATCATCAACGCAGAGTGAACTTTCAAGTTCACAAAGGTCATTTTCAAAATTTTCCCTCTCTGAACTAGAAAATTGCTCATTGGGTTCAGGTCTAGTTCTTTGAGCTTTCTGTACTTGAAGTTCTCGAGGGCCTCGGTCATTTCTTCTCCTAGTCTGCCCTGATGTAATCCATGAAGAGAAGCCTACAGCACCCAGTAAAGGTAAAACAATGCGGTAGTCCTGGGTCAGTTCAAAAAGCAGCAAAACTGCAGTAAGAGGCACTTGACATACGCCTGCAAGTGTAGCGGCCATCCCAACCTACAATGCAGAGAATTGTCAAATTCTACTTGCTATTAGGAAAAAACAGGGTAAAATATTAATAATCATCTGAGGTACTAGCTTAGCCAAACGCTTGTCCTCGCATGATTTTTAAGTTAAATTGTGCCTCAAAAATTAACCTCAGCTTGAATATCTGTGGGAAGAAAGAGCTTAATCTAAATTAAATTTCAAGAGATCTCAATTTATTCTGAACTAACGAAGGGAACAAGCTGCAACCTACGACCTAAATTTGAGCGGTTTGATTAATTTTAAAAATAAGACCTTAGGGTTGGCTAAACTTCAGGGGGTTTTTTTAACCCATAAACAAATCAACAGAATGGGGAACTGCAAAGCCTTCGAGTTCTATCGCAATGAAAAATAGAATTCACCTAGAATAACCAGTACAAACTAGTAAAATAATCTTTTTGGGAAGAACAATAAATTGTGCTTTAATAATAATGTCAGAACAATACCAGGCCATATGTCTTGTGGTGAAGCCACTTCCAGTATAGAGAGATGAAAAGTCGGGCTAGCTTGGGTAACTGCAATACTAATAAATTTCCCATATGCCATTCCTGTGGCTGCACCGATAAAGAGAGATGGGGCATAGTAGCCTCCTACCAACCCAGAAGCACGGCACAGTGAGGTAGCAGCTATCTTCACTGCCACCAGCTGAAGCAACAGATCAGCCGATAGGCCTTTCACAAATGGCCGAGATTCCAACAAAATGTCCACATTTTGAAAGCCCCGAGTAAAGGATTTCAGGATAGGATAAAGCTATAATCCCAGTAGCTAATCCTCCCAGAGCAGGGAGCACAGCCTGGGGTAGACGGACTGTCTTTCGAAGAATGTCAAAAGTTGCCAACATATATGTAGTGCATTTCGATAAAGTCAATGAAACCATACCACATATAATACCCAGCAACATATACAGTGGGAGTTCTGCAATGAATTATGATAAACTAGAGTAAAAGCTCTACCTTTCCTCAGAGAAACTTGATTATCAAAGCGAAATTAAATAAAAAATGATTAAACAGAAGAAAACATTGCTTACCACCAGGTGAGCGGAAATCATATTCAGGAACCTTAAAAGCTGGCTCGGAACCAAGGCCAACTTGGGAAATCACTGAAGCAATTACCGCGCTAAGTATAACCATAGAGGTAGTATTCGTTAGTGAAACGGAAGAATCTTCATTATTTGCTGGTGAAGGCCATAAGACAGATTCAACAGCAAAAAAGCAACCGGCAACCGCAGCATTGAAACCTGCACATCAAAACTGAGGAATATGTATGAAATATAATCAAATATACCAACTGAGGTAATTTACAGTAAGATAGGAAGTTGATGGAGAAAACCAACCAGAGGAGATTCCAGCGGTAGAGCCAGAGGCTAAAAGGGAGATCTTTCTGTTAGAAGTATTAGTATCAAACAAAGCAGAAATGCCTTTGCCAATGGAAGCACCGATCTCAACACTTGGACCTTCCGGCCCCAATGAGTTTCCGGTTCCTAGAGTCACACAAGCCGCTACTGCCTTTAAGAAAGGTCGTAATACAGCCTTTACCTGTTGTTGTAAGGGATTAGGAATAGGGAATTCGAAAGTCTTCTTCGCGAAGGAAATTCAAGAGACCAACAATGAGACCTCCAAAAGTAGGGACTAGAATGACTCTAGCCCAGATAGCTTCAATGGGTTCTTCTCTCAACCACGATGCTCCACGATAAGGGATCCCATCCCAGAAGAAATCACGAATTTCATGCACGGAATTGTTAAAGAGTACGACGCCAATTCCAGTGAGAAGCCCCACCAAGCATGAAGACAACTATGATTGAGGAATTTCCTCGAACATCTTCTGTACGTTCTTCTTCTTCTTCTTCTTCTTCTTCTTCTTCATTTTGTTCGGGATTTTGCTTTGTTGGAGGCAGCGCCCTACTAGTAGTAGGAAAAGTTCTACGAATAAGAGTTAGACTGGTAGATGATTTAAACTTGGTGAAGTAAGAAGTTGTTGAATTTGAAAAAGGCAAGTAATGCTTGGAAGAGAGTGGGGGAGACGAGGGGAAGTGATGGAACAGGAGCAATGCAGCTCCCACCATGATCGTCAGAGCTTGAAATCGGATAAAACTTCTTCCTTTGCCTTCCCGTTTCGGCCATGGTTGGTTGGTATGTGATGACTGCTCAAACGTCCAAAAGCCATCTAGTTTCACTTTGGGCCGAAATTGCTAATTTCTTTTCTCCAGGCCGGTCTCGATCGGTTGAATCGAAATAGAATAGGAAATACATTATTTATACTTTCCATTCACACCATTTTAACCCCTACAGTTAAATCCCTTACAAGCATAAAAATTGATAGAATCAAATTAATGAGCTAATAGTTATCCAGTCTCGAGAAGGGCAACTTTGCATGTATGCCAACATATACAACCCTTTTGTGAATTTGGTTAGTAAATTCAGACATATACAACCCTTTGTGATTTGTTGATACATAAAACACCACCATCCAATCTCCAAATAATGGCGTTGAAAGTGGTCCAAGTTTTGGTAACCATCCGATGCGGTACTCAATGCCAACATATTTCCAAATAATGGATTTATGACTTTTCCATACGGATATCCACACACGTCGAGAGCGGACCGTGTTCGATATCGAAATAAGATGTCTAACTTCAATCTCTCTCGACATCAGCTAGGCAGACGAAGAAACCTCACCCTTATAAGGAATATCCGGAGTTTGAAAACCGCCGGATGAGGGACTTTAAGAAAGCCCCAGCAGAATGGCCGCAGAATCCGCCCGCTTGCCGATGACATTCACATCGAATTCAATTTCAAGTCAAATCGATCAATTTGGGCAACGCATCAAACAAATCGACGGAAGATGTAAAGACGAGGTGAAGATGGCATGGTGGAGATTTAAGGGGCGGATGGCGATTAGTGTTGAGTTTTGTTCGCAAATTCAAAGCCGATGTTGTCACTTAGGAAAGAAATTCGATATCTTAGGGATTATTGCTTTAGTAATAAATAATTATCTTTTTATTAGGGTTCTTTGAATTATTGCTTTCTTTTAGGAATTCTTTGAGTGTTTTGTTTTTAAATTGGAAGTGTCGCAGTAGTATTTCGGACCATGACCACATTAGTCGGTTAGCGTCTTGGATCGTCGTCTGGATTTCATGTGTTCGTCAAAATAATCGTGATTTCGCACATTCAATCGTGAAAACTTCTTTGAGATTGACTGATATTCAATAGCATGTTCTGAACAATCTTCTAAATTTAACTACATTCTCAATCTACATAAGAAATCATCAACTATCATTCTTATACAATTACACATTTATCACTCCAAATGTTTTCTTCTTTCTAAGCCGATGTTGCGTGAATAACCGGTTTGTCGCAAATATTTTTCCTGATGCTCTCAACCTCACCGGCTTTGTCAAGAGGGAAATCATAAAATTCCATTCAATACCCTCTAGTGAAAAAAATGTGGCGTATATTTATTAAACTGAAGAGTATAAAAGTTGATAGAATTTAATTAATGAACTAATAGGAATCACTCTCAAAAAGGCAACTATATGCATGTATGCCAACATATACACGCCCTTTTTGAATTTGGTTAGTACATTTTGACTTGTGAATAAAGTTATTAACACGCCCTTTTGTAAATTAGGTTAGTACATTTTGACTTGTGAATCAAGTTATTAACACGCCCTTTTGTGAATTCGGTTAGTACAGGTGTTAGACTTGTGAATCAAGTAATTAAGTGCTTTGTTTAGATATTAGGTTTTCCACTACTCCACTATATAAACAAAACGATTCTCTATCATCTCAAACAAATTATTCACACAAAAAAAATTTCTCACCAAATTTTTTTTCTCTCCGATCCGATCGACAAATTCGTTTTACTTTAACAATAATTTGGAGATCGGACTGGGGTGTAAATTATATTGGCGATGTTGATTCTTTGTTTTGTTTTGGAGCGTCTAAAAATCAATGATAAGTGAAGCATTTTGATCTCAGATTATTTTTTCAATCAAAAAACGTTTCAGTTCTCCATTTGGGCAGGGAGAAAGAAAAGAAGACAATTGCCCTACCTAATAATTAATAAAGGAAATCAAAACAATTGACTTGGTAACTTAATTCGAAAAAATAATGATTAGTTTGTATGGAATTTTAATATGAATTTTAGTAATCACAAGCCGACTGGGACCATTCAGGTGGGATGAAATTCATATCTTTTAAAAATTAATAATTTAAATATATAATAAAAATTATATAATAATTATTTATATTAATCATTATTAAATATATGTCAAATATAATATCAAAAGAAAATTATTTTAATTTTATATTAATTATAATTATTTTAATTTTATTTCAAAATCTACAATCCTATTAAAATTTAAAATATTTATTTTGTTTTCAAAAATAATAAACATAGTAAAAAGTAAAAGTCACATATCAAGATTTTATTTCATAATAAAATTTATAATTGCATCTAATCAATTTAATTGTTCCTATTGTTTGAAAAATAAGATATGTCCGATTTTAGTTAGGAATAAGAAAAATGAAGACAACTGATTTTTATTAGGAATAATAGTTTAATAAAAAAATTAAAAAAAATTAATATATATTTTAATTTGATTAGAAATAATTTTTTAAATAATATGTCCATTTGAATATGAAAAAAAGAAGTCGTGTCCGTTTTAATTAGGAATAGGAAAAATAAATATAATGGATTTTAATTAGAAAAATTTGTTAAATAAGAAAATTAGAAAAAAATATAATGTATTATAATTTTATTAGAAATATATTTTTATTTGTTTTGATTTCTTATTAGAATAGGAAAAAAATAATATCATTATTAAAATTAACTTGAAACATATTAAACTCAAAGTTTTAAAATACATATGAATTATTATTCGTTAATAAACCTAATGTGTCGGATGTTGATTTAATGATAAAATTTGCAATTGAATTTACAATTAGACATATTTAAAATTAAAAGTACTCGTTATTGTACTTAAGAAATAGTAACTTAAAACCTAATTAAACTCAAAGTTCTAAAATATATGTGTCAAATTACTATTCGTTAATAAAACGTTATGTGTCGGATGTTGATTTAACAATAAAATTTGCAATTGAATTTACAATCGAAATGATTTAAAATTAAAAATCTTGCTATTGTCTATAAGAGATGCTTGAATCTTGATAATTTATGTATTATAATTTAATTTTTCTCATTATTTCATTATAATTTTATGCGCAGCAGAAATTAAATTTTATTTTATCGTTGATTTTATCGTTCAGTAAAGAAGGATAAAAAAAAGATTCAGAACTTATGATCTTACGTTATTATGGATCAAATTGAAAAGGATTATAATAGAGTTTATGGATCAAATAGATAGATAAAGAACTTTGTTGCGAACTTTTAATTTTCTGATATATATCATTATACATAGTAGTAATAAAGGGTCATTACCTTAAAGTAATCGAAGAACTCACTTGTTCAACATCCGAGTCCATGACGAACTAGTTCATAGCATTGAACCAGCAATTGAACCAGCAATTCGAAACTTTGTAAATCGGTTTAACCTTCAAGCCTAAAATGAACCGGGTCTAGGCCGGCTGCGCTTTACTAGTATTCCATATATAATCACGTGTAGTTTTCTGTGAAGTGTCCCTTTCTGTTGTCTACAAGTGAAGGAATCTCCTACCATTACCAACTTTTTTTTTTTTTTTTTTTTTTAAATAAACTGAATTCCATTCAGCAAGGCCTACATGATATAGAAGATAAATAATTTACCACATTCTATTTTAGATATGCTAACGATTCCTTATTTTCGAATAAAATTAAATTTACAATCATCAAAATATCAAGTAAATTTTCTAATAGATTGAATAGATTCATTCAGTCCATTTTATAAGATTTTAATAAACAAATCGGTGATCTTGTCTTGTTGGACGAAAATTAAATGCTTTAAAAATTAATAATTTAAATATATATCATATAAAAATTATATAATAATTATTTGTATTAAACATTATTAAATCTATATAAAATATTATATAAAATAAAATTATTTTAAATTTATATCAGTTATAATTATTTTGATTTGATTTCAAAATCTACAATCCTATTAAATTTAAAATTTATTTTATTTTCAAAAATAATAAACATAGCAAAAGGTAAAAGATTATATATCAAGATTTGATTTCATAATAAAATTTATAATTACATCTAATCAATTTAATTGTTCTTATTGTTTGAAAAATAATATATGCCCATTTTAATTAAAATAGAAAAAAATATAACAGTTTTTATGAGAATAATAGTTTAATGAAAAAATTAGAAAAATATATATATATATTATAATTTAATTAGGAATAATTTTTTTAATAATATGTTCGTTTGAATAGGAAAAAGAAGATGTGTCCGTTTTAATTAGGAATAAAAAAAAGAATATATGAATTTTATTAGAAATAATTTTTTAAATAATAGATAGAAAATTGATTAGGAAATAAAATTATTATATTAGAAAAATTAATTGGTAGAATTTTATTAGAAATCATTATGTTATTATTGTGTTTTGATTTCCTAATTAGAATAGGAAAAAAATAATATCATTGACTTAAAATTGTAACTTGAAACCTAATTAAACTCAAAAATTTTAAAATACACGTGTCAAATTATTATTAATTAATAAAATGTCATGTGGCAGAATGTTTATTTAACGATAAAAGTAGAAAAATCTCGTTGTATATAAGATACTCCACCATCCAGCTCAATCCACTTTGCACTCTGCTGTCGTTTCCACCAATTATATATTATCGTACTTGATATTTTCAACTCAGAAATTATTGTCATGCTAGAAACAAATTCAGAACTTTTATTAATGAATGGCTCGATTATAAACTGCAACTAATATAATACTAATTTACAGCCTAGTAAGATCTTGGTGATGTCAATAAGCCCTTTTAAGAGATTTTGTTGATGCAAAAATTTAATGTAATTCCAGATATGGTTGAAAATATGATTTTTGGATACCTTGTCATACTTACTATGTAGTATATCTTTTCATTTGTCCAACTTTATATCTTTCGACTTTGGATTTTTTTTAAGGCGAGAATAATTTTATTAATTAAAATGATTTAGTCATAATACTGTATATCATTTTTTTAGATAATTTTCGAATAAAATTATTATCTCTCAAAATTAAATAAATAAAATCGTTGATAGTTTCCGACAACATCGTGTTCAAATGACTACGGGTGAGTTTGGACAGTTAATTGAGTTCGCAGAGGGAAAATGGCAAAATGCCTTGTTTGTTCTCAATATCTTGTAATTAAACATCAAAACAATAACAAATAACAGAATCGCGATGCGATTCCCGATAGAGGAAAGTAGAAAAATTACTCTGAAGTAACCCAAAATCAAAATCTAAATTAGATTTTTGTTTTTATAAACTAAATTAGATTCTTCATTTACAATCAAATATTTGATAAATTTTTGGGCAAAAATTTTTCACCACTTAAGTATTTACTATTTAAGCATGCTAATCAATGGATCTATAGATATTTGGCAAATTTGATGACTCATTTTCATGACTAAACATGACACAAAATTTATTAATTTAAATGATTAACTAAATTAAAAAAGAAAAAGGGTGCAATTTTTAATTAAATTATGCAACGTAACTAGAAACATTTTTTGCCGGTGTGCTACGGTCTTAGGGTTTGAAACGGAACGGTAAACGGATATAGTGAAATCGAAACACCGTGTTCGATTTTGGTTAAGAGCGTTGCTTAAACTATAATCGAATATGGTATTTTCGATTATCTTCATAATCGAAGATGATGTTTTCGATTTTTACAAATACATAATCGAATACCATGTCTTCGTTTTTGGTCTTACTTTCCATCGCTTAACTTTAAGGTAATTAATTAATGTGCATGCATATGTATTGTGTCTTCCTACTCCCTTTCCAACTTCATTGATCAGTTATTTAACTTTAAGGTAATTAATTAATGTGCATGCATATGTATTGTGTCTTCCTACTCCTCAACGTATTGGCCGCTTTCCAACTTCATTGATCAGTTATTTAACTTTAATGTAATTAATTAATGTGCATGCATATGTATTGTACCGAATCATGCGTGACCGACCCAAATTATGCATTTGTAAAAATAGTTTGTGTTGACCGAACGAAAGTCGAAAACACGGTGTTCAATTATGCTTCAAAATCGAACACACCATGTTCGATTATGTGGTTCAAAATCGAACACATTATGTTCGATTATGTTTTGGGTAAAAAATTATGGTTTAGTAAGCCTAATCACCTATTAGGGAGGAAGATCGAACATGGTGTGTTCGATTTTCTTATTTTTCTCCACCTCCATAAACAACACACATGTCTATCAACGTATCACAAAATACATAAATATGTAATTAATTCTTTTTTTGCAGTTACTTACTCTTACACCCCACCCCTTCACAAATTATGCAACGTAATTAGAAACATTTTCGTGCAGTTACTTACTCTTTAGGGCTGAGACGACGTCGTACCGGGAAGAAAACTTCAACTCATTATATTATCTTTTACTAATTAGTCTTCACTTATAATTATTCCTCTCGTCACAGTTAATTAAGGAGATCTTCAAGTAACTTGTCGTCCAAGTACTCGAACTAGAAAACTTCCCATGATCACGTGCCCTGGAGGAGGAGGAGGAGCTCGAAGAAGAGGAGGAGCCTCCGCCACGTGGCATATATTGTATTCGTGGGGAAAGTTAAGAATTGCCGAAATGACCTTCATTTGATAAGCCGCTCTATCATAAGCTCTGGCTGCTTCCTCCGCCGTGTTGAACGTGCCCAGCCACACTAGCTCTCTGCAGCCTCTGCCTCGTGGAATCTCGAATCTCCACCGGGAACTTTCCCCACGGCCGACACCTTACGCCGCGATACTTCACCTCCCCTCCTCCTCTTCTGCCCTGGTTATCAACTTCCATTAATATATAATGGTTTTTAATATTTTGAAAACCAAGTGGGAATAAAATTGAAATGAAGGAACTAAGTGGGGTTACACAAAGTATGAGGCCTTTTCGTTATCAGATCAGATCTATCTATCTTGTGAAGCTTCTTTCCGTTTGTTAAAACATTTTATAATTAGTTTCCATTCTAGAGTACCTGATACACACACATGACAGACACCAACTGTTAGAATTACCATAATATAAATAAATAAATGTTCAGAATTCATAAATAGAAAAAACAAAGATTAATGGCACACTTATGATAATAAAATTACTTTCAAAGGACAAAAATTAACTTCAGACTTCTCTCTCTCTCCCTCCTCACCCCTCCTCGTAAATGGACAGGAATCGACTCTCCACTTGCCAAGCTTGGCCAGTTAGCGAAATTGCTTTGGTTTTTGGTGAGGAACGATTTTTTCATCCAAAAGATCGAATCCTACGATTATAACAATGATGTTTGATGTTCAAGTATTTTGATTTGAGTCTATAAAAATACACCCTTCGCACAATATAACCTGAAATCACAGGAAACCACTCGATGATGCGCACCTTCGTTTTTTCGTTCCTTCTCTCAGGTATTTTCTCTTTTTAAATCCCGGACTCATTCCCTCCTCTCATTTTCGTCCGAATCATCATTCCTTCCTCTTATGTTTGTCATTTGTTAAGATTTATTTCTTCTTCTTATCCTTATGTACCCAGCTTGATACTTGATTGGGTCGTGGAAGAAGAGAAGGAAGAGAAGCTTTTGAAAGATACGCTCCAAGGACAATTTTGACCTCCTTTAAAATTAATTTATTACGATGTTACATCGAGTCTTATACTTTCATAGATTATCATGAATTATGCTTACCACTCCCGCCTCCGATCCACCTAACTATGATACCATATTGAAAATATCTATATATATCGAAATGTTTATAGAGATTAAAATGATCGATTTTTAACTTTCTCAGTTACGTCTCCAAACAACGATGACACCTAGTTATTTTTTTTAATCAAGTTCTTCTTCTAACTAGAAAAATATTTTAGCATATCTTTGGATTTTTGTTGAAGACTTGATCCTATGTCTACTTTGACGATCGACAACCATGAGATCTGATAACGAAAAGAGAAGAACGAATCAATCGGAAAGGATGAGCATGGTGTATTTGTTGTGATTTGTGAGTGGTGTGAAGGTGTGAGAAAAGATATTACTGCCATTTATAGAGGTAGATCCTTGAGGATCAAGAATTTACTATAATTGAGGATGTGTCATCTTGTTTTTGTGGTACAAAATTTGGTTCCACTCAGGAACAGCGAAACATAGCGAATTATACAATCGTTTGTTCTTGTCGTTGCTCACGGAGGGGAGGAGAGAAGAGAAGCTTTTTCAAAGGCATGAACGGAATAAATTTCGACCTCCTTTAAAAGTGTTTTTTATTACGATATTAGATACTAGCCCATTAAAAGCATGAAAATCATTTTTGAAATATATATATTTGGTTATCCATTTTGATAGCTACGTCTTTTATCGTCTCAATATTGTACTAACCAAGTTCGAGAGATTATTCTTCCTCGATTTCGTTTTTAATTAACTAACCTATATATAGTACATAGAGCTCGATAACTACATATTCTTCGAATTTTTATAAACTCCCTATCTTTCTTATGTTGTGTGGCGACAAGCTTGTTTTCATTCACTATATTTCGTGAGTTGTGATTGGTCACTATTACGTTGAAACAAAACACGATGATAAAATACATAATTTACAATACTTCCCTCCTTTTGTTTCTATTAAAATTTTTTTCCTTATATCTCATGACTTGACTAATCTATTCTATTTAATTTTATCTATTTTCACAAACTCTTATATATGTAAAAGTTCAAAAAAGAAAAAACACTTATACATATGTACAAAGTTTTCATATGTTGCCTAACACATTGTTAGAAATAGAGGTGGCGAACAAACGATCGTTGATGACCAAATATGAATCGAACAAATCGAACATAATAATAAATTGTTCAATTATTAGTCTATATCATTATAATCTTTTATGCATCGACATCAGAAATTGAGTTTTGATATGACGTTGGTTTATTTTTCAGTCAAGGAGGACAAAGAAGGTTTTGAGGCTTACGATCTTATGTTATTGATCAAATTGAAAGGATTATAGAGTTTAAGGGATCAAATCGTTAACTAGAGCGTAATTTGGATGAAGTCGGTGTGCAATGGAGAAGAGGAAGAAAAACAACACTGAACACCAAATTCTGCCTTACTTTTAATTTTTAATAGTTTGCCCCTAAATTTTAAAATCCAATCAATTTAATCCATTGAATCAATTGTGAATCGTTATTTCGGTCTCTCTAGTATTTAACCAGATAATGAACTCTGTTGCGGACTTTCATCTTCTGATATCGTTATACATAATAGAGGAGAATAAAATCCAGCTATCAAATCTATTTTGACACGTGATTTTTATTTTTAACTTTATTTATTATTTTATAAAGTTAAGTCAAAATTTCAATATGATTATAATTTTCAAATAAAATCAAAATAATTAAAATTAAAATTAAAATTGATTTATTATATATATATAGTGCTAGTTAAATTCTATTATTAATAATAATAGTTTATTTTTTCTTTTGCTATAATGTTTCACATACATTTAACTTAATATTTTTTTGTTATAAAATAATTCTTTGTGAGATTATATAGATATGGACTTTATGTCGAGCGGATGAACATATTGACTTGTTTGATTAAATCAAGATTTCTAATTTTGTAGTTAAGGATTTAATTAGAGATCAAATTTACTTGGAGTCGATAAATTACGTTGAGAAATTAATTCCGAATCTACGCTGGATCTAATACACTCAAACGAGCAGAACTTTATCAAATGTATTTTTTCTATATTGTAAAAAAATAAAAAATGTGGCGTAAATTTATTAAACTGAAGAGTATAAAAGTTGATAGAATTTAATTAATGAGCTAATAGAACGAGTCTCAAGAAAGGCAACGATGCTTGTATGCCAACATATACGCGCCCTTTTGTTAGCACAAGTGTTAGCCTTGTAAATCAAGTAATTAAAACGCCCTTTTGTGAATTAGGTTAGACTTGTGAATCAAGTATTTAAGTGCTTTGTTTAGATAATAGGTTTTTCACTACTCCACTACATAAAAAAAAAAAACGATTCCCTAACACCTCAAGCAAATTAATCGCACTAAAAAAAATTTCTCACCAAAAAATTTCTGTTTTGTAATTTAATTTTCTCATTATATCATTATAATCTTTTATGCATCAACAAAAGAAATTATGTTTTATTTTGACGTTGGTTTATCTTTCAGTCAAGAAGGACAAAGAAAAGGTTCCAGAGCTATGATCTTATGTTATGGATCCAGTTGAAAGGATTATAGGTTTAGGGATCAAATCGTTAACTAGAGCGTAATTTGGGCGAAGTCGAGAAGGTGTCCAATGGAGGAAGAGGAACACCAAATTCTGCCTTTCTTTTAGTATTTAATCGTTTGACCCCTAAAGTTTAAAATCCAATCAATTTAATCCATTGAAACAAACCTGAATCCTTATTTCGGTCTCTCTAGTATTTAACCAGATAATGATGAACTCTGTTGCGAATTTTTTTGATATCATCATCTTCTTCTTATATAGACGTTAGATAATAGGAACAATTTTTTGATTTGTTCTAATTGTAGATTTCTTGTCGAATCGAAATTCAACACGTGGTTTTGTATTGTGAATTGAAATTTGAGACATAAATATTGTCTCTATTTATTATTTAGAAAGTTAATCCTAATCAAACTACAATACACCATTTTTTTCCAACTTTCTAATAAAGCTACGGTTCTTAATTAAAATCTCACCGCATTATATTTTCCTATTCTCATTCTTTCTTATTAGAGTGTATGTATATATATACACACACAAATACATCATATGCTATTTTAGAGTTAATTTTTATAGATATATATATATATTATTAACATAATTTTTTAATATATTATCGAATAAATTATTATACATTATAAC
>JANIEQ010001808.1:0-16708 GCA_024708375.1 Oxalis stricta
TTTATCACATTAGATTTGATTCATCGAATTACGCTATGTAGATCCTGCTCGATACCAATCGAAATTTGATAGCTCTAACTCTTCGAATGCCAAGTCACCTAAGAGGCATCTTAACGCTTACAACTCAAACCTAATCCGACAAACCACTCTTTGTATGGCATACCTCATTTTTATCAAAGCGATTAATCATATGTACAAATGAGACTTAAGCACAATCTTAACACAATAAACCGTATGGCTCTTAAGCTAAATGCATAAACACTCAAATATGTACCACGTTCACGAGATCCGTGAATCAGCTGACACTTTGATTTGTGCCACTAACCGTCGAAATGTGTCGGAAGTTTGCAATTCATGACCTCGTGCTCAGCAATGCATCATGTCGTTTATGTCACTGGCACAAAAAATTTGTAAGTCGCAGAATCATTAAAGATCTTTTTTATGAGTCTCATCGAGCATACAAAACTACAAATGAAAGCAAGATCATCCCACAACCTGTAGTAAACAAAAACCTAATAAATGGATGTTTTATCATATCTGAGACACAAACTAATAATCCTAACTTATCTTTTAGTAATCAAAAGCCAACTTGGACTAAGTACCAACACGTAAAAGAATCGCCTCATCCCCCTAACACATTTAACCTCGTTGATTGCTTCCCGTTTAATTTTGCCATTTCTCGCATTAGAAAACATAAAACCCAACAAGTTCAAAAACAATGTTCTTCTCTAATAATCTATAATTTAATGCTATAGAAATGGTTAAGACGGACTTAAAAAAAATTAATACAACCATTCACCATAAACGTACGTACATAAAAGAACCGAGCATAATTCACACTAATCGAAAAAAAAATTTCACATTCAGGTTTTGAAACCCCAACAAAAAGCAGAGAAACAATAGAAGCGAGAGTGAACAGATGAGTGAAGCAATCATAAGCCATGATAACAATATCAAGACATAAAAACACAATATTTTGGGCTATACCTTAACGTATGGCAATAAAGCGAGTAGCACCCAATGTCAATCTTGCATACCCATTAGCCTACAATCAAACTCGAATAAATAAGTAAACAATTAATCTAATTAGCAAAACCAAATTTAAGTACAAGCCAATAAACTAGCAAAAAGACATTGTTAAGCAAGAGAAAATCAAGCTAAGAAAAATTAGAATAAATAGGAAAAACTTTGAATGCTCTACCTTCAAACATGGCAAGCACAGTCTCAACCACGAATCCGAACAAATCCATTATTCAAATCCGGAAATCCACCAATAACAAATTCAAAAATAAAAACAATACAAAATTAGTCTTCTGTAACAAGAAATCGAAAACAAAGGAACGAAAGTTAAACAGTTTACATGTACGTCGACTCGGCGTTGCATTTAATCGGAGAGATGGGAGAGAGAGAGAGAGTAAATCGAGCCATAGATGCATGAGGAAGGAGGCGGTGACGGAGGAGGAGCTAGGGAGAGGAGTTGGAAAAGATGAGAACTGAAGGAAGAGGATGTGTTTTGGGAGAAGAGCGATCTCGGAAAAAAAAAATATGAGAAAGAGATGACTTTATCTCGATATAAATTCTGTAAAAGAGAATGTGTGACACGTGTCACTCACTCGATTGGTCCAAAGTTTTGCGATCAGAGAAGGTATCGCGAATTGTGTCGTTAATATTTGTTGACACATTTTGGTGACATAATATATTTCATGACACAACTGTATATTCGCTACACATATTTGTGTCGCCAAATTTGTAGCAAAAGTATGCGACACATCACTTACATGTCTCACAAAAATATATTATGAATCAAAAATGTGTCGCAAATCTGTCGCAATATGCGCTTCAGTGTAGTAGGATAACAAACAATCAATACTATCAAAATAGTCAAACTACTATAGAAACAATCTAAGTATTATAACTCGTAAAAATAATAATATTGCAAATCCTAACATAGTTTATAACTAGCAATCAATTAACGATTCTAAATATAATACTCGTGTAAGATAAACTAGTACTTATGGTCGTAGCAACTAGATCAGTACTTACAAATCAACTACAACCTACTAACAAACTAAATGAGGTAAAACAAGTGGTACTTCGCCTCACCGAACTAGACTTACGCGGGACTCCGAGCTCCTATGATATATCTTAGTTGAGTAAGGTGACGATGCCTAAGATTTTCCTCCGGATGACAATGACTATCGTGACTTAGGCCGTCATGTCGAACTAACTCGGTCGTATGCATCCCCGAAGTAGTACCTTCAAGTTGAACCAACCTCGCCTATGGGATACCGAGTTAGGCCTATCCGATCCGATTCCATTGAGTTGTTGGCCGACCAAAACCTTCAAATCGAGTCGGTTAAACGAATATCGAATCGCACATGTCAACAAATGTTGTCGATAAGTGAATCTAAGATCCGGTGATCTAAAGATCTAATGGGTCGTTTTGTGCTATGAACTCGTCTAGATCAAAAGTCTCTTCTAAATAAATGTGTTTGTGCATTAGAGACTTACGCTCCATTTTGTTTGGATTTAATGGGTCTTAATACACCTTTAATCTTAATTATTCAAATTTTGCCCATAAGAGTGTTTATTTTTTTAATTAAAAAATCAACTTATTACTCTCAAAGGATCTGAGCGATTAAGTGACACTTTCCCAACTTAATCGAATTCAGATGTTAATTAATCGCCATAATTAATTAGTTATAATATTTTTTTATTTTCTTCCTAAACCAACAACACGTCTTCTCATATCCGTGACTTCACAAACCCTTTTTTTCTTTGTAGCAGCCTATATCTTTTCTTCCTAATCTACGTTGATTCTAAGATCCAAGACTCTCCAAAATCAGAGATTTGCTTTCAATCTCTCGACAATTTTCATTCTCGGTAAAATTTTAAAAATTCTTATTTGTACGTTAATAATTAGTTTTTCTTTTCTTGAACGTGTAACTTTTGCATGATGGTTGGTTTATGAATCGAAAAGCAAAGATGAATATTGAATCAAAAGTGAAAGTCATGTCAAAAGTAAAAGGCATATTTTGTTCGTATATGACAATTACTTTAGATTTATATTGTTGTCAATTATCAAATACTGGCTAATATATAAATTTGATATTTAACTTTGGATATGAAAGGGGAATTTAGGATTTTTTATCCAAAAATCGTCTTTTGAGTAATTCTTCGATGAGATTATTCGTATTTTATATTGTTGGTATTTGGTATATATATACACACAAATTTCTAGAGATCGAACAATCTCCATCGAAATTCAATGGGTTAGAAGTATGTATTGAAGAAGTAGCTTTGAATGGAAGACTTGGAAGTAGTTTGAAATAAGACTCATAGAATAAAGTCAAAAAAGTTCTTGAAACTACTCATCCTTTTATGGTCAATAAAAACAAATGAAAAATTATTATGATTACTTGAAGGAGAAATATATACTATGGTTGCCTTTAACTAAAAAACAAGAAACATTTATGATCCTCGTAACTCACGCCATTAATATGACAAGTGCCGAATGGAATGACTACATACGATTGGTTATACATCAAATTTCATAATTTACTTCGTAATATTAATTATTATAGTTCTATATTAATATCTTTTATGTTTTGCTTTATTGATATTGGGTCATCCGAAAGCAAAAATACTCAAAAGTTCACCTTTGTCTGCTTCTGATCTTTGTAAGGCACTTTTCGAGGGCACTACTCGCTTCTGGATTATTTGGTTGGAGTTTCGTAGTAATATTCCTAGACCAAATGCCTCATCTTCATTTTCTCTCATAGATGTAGATGCTATGGAAGAAGAAAGTAATCTAACTAGCCAAAACGATGAAGATGTTAACAATTCTCCATCACAACCTATCATACCTAGAGCATCGAAATTGGGAAAAAAAGAAAATTGTCATCAACCGAAATAAATGACAAGATGTGCACCGCATTAGAGTTAATAATTAAAAAACATTACTCCTGATGTTGATGAGTGTATGGAGAAGTTGGATGGACTCGGATGGGAAGAGCCTTTCTATAGTGCAACAATTGGTATAATTTGTGAAGGTGATAGCTACAGGAAAGCATGGATGAAAATACATGAAGTTAATACAATGGAGAATCGGGTTAAGGTCGTGGGGAAAAAATGGGATTTATTTGATTCACCTAATTAGTTTATGAAATTTTATTAATTTATTTTGTTGCTATTCTCATCGTATATTATATTAGGATATTGTCATGTTTGGATATTTTAATTTTATATCATCGATTTTCATGTTGAGACTTTTCTATATTTTTCAAGCAGATTTAACATGGGCATTGAAGACCAACTTGTACTATTAATAATCATTCATTGGTACGTTGATCGATTTCGATCCAATCAAATGCCAATAATTAAAGACAAGACATCATCTCTATCTCGGTGCAAAATACAATTTGGAATTGTTGCGTGGCTCAAATACACAATGCATAGAGTTGATGCGGATGTCTCGTAATGCATTTGTTCGTTTACGCGATCATTTTAAATAGAAGCAATGGATCAAAGATAGTAAACACATAAGCGTTGAAGAAAAGATAGCAATATTCTTGACCATCATAAGCACATAATGAACGTTTTGTTGTTGTCAAGAGAAGATTTCAATACTATTCACAAGTATTTTCATGAAGTTCTTGAAGCAATGATGGAGTTTGCAAAAGAGATGATAGTGCCTATAACATTTGATCCTATTCTCAATATTCCCTGGAAGTCATAAAAATATACGTAAAATATTTACTGTAATATATATTCTCTAATGTAATTACAAGCTACCAAAATATTATAATTAGAGTTTTAAGTTTTTTTGTTTTTTTATTTTTTAGGGAGCATTGCAGCATTTTGATGGGACGTTAGTAAATGCTATTATCCCACTTGATCAACAAATTGCTTATAGAGGAAGAGGAATGGGAAAATGTTATCAAAATATTTTGACAATATGTGACTTCAACATGACCTTTACATATGTATGTGCAGGATGGAAAGGAGTGGCCCATGATTCACGAGTTTTAAGAGAAATATTATCTAATCCAGATAATTGTTTTCCATTCCCTCCTCCAAATATGTAACCGAAGCTCATTGAAATTAGGTTTTAGCTTTCTTCTTTGACTAATTATTTTTTTCTCGTAATTTCAGATAAATATTATTTATGTGATGCTGCATATCCAAGTACTGGAGGATTTCTAACACCATATCGTAATGTTCGATATTGGTTAGAAGATTATCGTCGTAGGCGTGCTACAACTAAAGAAGAAAAATGTAATCATACCCATGCACGAATCGAAATGTCATTGAACGAGCTTTTGGAGTTTTAAAAGTAAGATTCCTAATGTTTGACAAAAATGGCTCCGTATGAATTTAATGTTCAAAGAGATGTTGTTATTGCTTGTTTTGCAGCTCATAATTTCATTAGGAAGGAGCATATTAACGATGATATGTTCAATCATTTTGACACTGCTCAAATAATATTTGACAAAGAACAACAAGAAGAAAATCCGGAGGAAGCACATGGAACTAATTGGACAACTCGAAGATGCCCAGCTTATGGAAAATTTGAAAAACGACATTGTGCTTCAACTTATGCGAGAAGAAGTGAATTTATTATCAAAATTTATATCTAGTGTTATATATAATATTATTAGGAGTGTTTTTAATTCTTCTCAAAATAACTTGCATTACATTCTGATCATTTCAATTATTGAATTTTATTATCAAATTTTTTTGGTGTTATTATTTAATATAATCATTTTTTAAAGAAAAAAATATAATTAAAATACACTTTAGATGTTAAAAAAAAAAATAGTCTTAATAGATATCACATCGTAATATTCGATATGTGTATTTCGCATTCGTACATCTTAATCTTAAAAACAAACTTTATATTCAAATTCAAACTCAGCTCGGATCGAAAGTCTCTTCTAAATAAATGTGTTTGTGTTTTAGAGACTTAGAGTGAATGAATCAGTTTTAACTATTAGACTTAAACCGATTATATTAGCTAACGTATAAAAGATAAGTCTCTGAAAACTCGGTGTCGAGGTTTAAAGACTTATAAACAAATAAAATAAATAATAATGAGTTGAACGTTGCTGGTTTGATTCAAATGATGTGACACCTCAACGAGTAGAGACTCGACCAATTGTTACGACTTTGGCGAATATGTTTGACAATCCTAAAATAAATAGAGTTTGGCATGACGACTTGTAAAATGTGATAAGATGGATATAACAAGTTCTCACTTAGAATAGATCGAACTATTGGAGCATATAAACGTTGTTGGATTTTGGCATAATATAGTTAAAAAAATAAGAATAGTAGAGATTAAACGCGAGAGATTCAGTACGGAACAAAAACAGATTTGTTTAAATTTATTCTATTAAAAATATCGCGGTTCGACATTAAATAGCCAACACCTACGTCCACGGACCAAAGGACCGGGTAGAATTTGCTTACAATAGGGAGAGTAATTTCCAAACTATTTAGATGCGTGTATAAGCCACGCGTCAAGACTTTGTATAGTAATTAATTTTCTTTGTCTCCTATGTAAATTCTAGACTTATGACCGACCTATTCTAGGACCCTACCAAACGAAGCCAACGATCCGCTAAGTACTCTCGATCTCTACACACTACTCTATGAATTCGGATAACTTATGGCAACAAACTAAAGGGTAGAGTGGAATGGACGTCACTCTATCTTCCTCCTTATGCTCCGTTTGCTGCAAAGTCTTCTTGCAACAAGATTGTCTTCTATTTATAACCTCCAAAGCCTTGGTCGTCACTCAACACTTGATGATTAAATCGACATTTATTTTGTCTTAATTCGTGATCTCATCATATTGCATCCGATTCACAAGAAACGGATTGACTCGATTCATACTCATTTGTTTCCTTATACATATATCTTTTGTCCATCGAGAGCATGAGCATAACCTATTTCCTTTTATAAAATATTTTGTAGTTCTAAGAAATAGATCTTGATATTGTTTCCATTTCCATCTGTGTGTTGATAAAAAACATTCCATTCGTGTACTCGCAACTTCAATTTTCCTTGATCCTTAGAGAGGTATTCCTTTAAATCTTAGCCTTTAATCAGCCCATGTCATCAATCCTGCTTGTGTTTTGTAAATCAATTATGTTCGTTGATGTTCTCCACTTAGGCAATCCATGTGATAATAATAACACAAGATCTCTTATTTTGCATTCTTAATTTGTTCACTAAATATACTATAACATAACTGCTACTAACTTTTTATGTCAATACATACTGTTTTATTTTAATTAATTAAATCCAATATTTCTTAAACTACTATGTCAAAAAGTGACAATATAAACATACATGTGTTCATGTCAGACACATGCATTCTCAAGCACTTTGAGGTTGTCTCCCTGGGTACCAGACAAAACTTGTTTCCTTTGGTTTTCACACATGCGTTGCATCCCAATCTTCGTCGTTCGAGGGAGTTTGATGCATCCTGAGATGATCAGGGGTTTGTTGCCTACGACCCATCCACATAGGCGATTATAATTTAGACGTTGGTTTTGCAAGCAATCTTTCCTCATCAAATCTAAATGGATGCTTGAATCTATCATTACCCGATCAACTTTATAATGGTGGTATGTGGACAACACTATACTTTTAATCATACGTTTTTGAGTCTTGAGATCGAGAGCCGTTCCGTTGGGAAGGAATCTTTGATTAATATTTGTAAGGACAGAATATTAGATTATTATATATACAACTAAGAATTTCACATTATAAGATGCATAAGACGTGAGAAGCCAAGAGATGAAGATAGGCCTATTTATTCTACATGATAAGATTTTGTTTCAAGCAATTTAGAAAATTTTATCACATTCAACTTACTAGTAGGATTTAACAAACAAATACCTCCAAAAAATCATTCACGGCATGATCGAGTGGTTAAAATATTCGGCTCCCTCTTTGAGATTGAATGTTTGAATCTCTAAGAACGTATATTTTCTTTAAAAAAAACCCTCCAAAAGAATATGATTTTGTAATCTTATACATAATAGCGAAAATTTTATTTTTCAAATATGTTCCAATTACAAATTTTATTGTCAAATCAACATCCAACACATGGCGTTTTATTAACGAATAGTAATTTGACACGTGTATTTTAGAATTTGAGTTTAATTAGGAATCAAGTTACAATTTTAGACAAATGATATTATTTTTTTCCTTTTCTAATTAGGAACATATAATATAATGATTCTTAATAAAATTCTACCGATTACAAAAAATATAATGATTCCTAATAAAATTCTACCGATTACTTTTTACTAATATAATAATTTTATTCCTACTAAGGAACCTATTCTCTACAAATTTTATTCTCATTCATCGTAATTAAAACGGACATATATAATAATATATATATTGTTGAATTAATTTCGATTCATAAGTTTTTATTAACGAATTAAATTTGACAAATTTTTCTATTTATTATTTAAAAAGTTATTCTTAGTAAAATTATAATACACTGTATATATATTTTTTCTAATTTTCTTATTAATCAATTTTTTCTAATTAAAATCTATTATATTCTTTTTTCCCATTCTAATTAAAACGGACACATCTTTTTTTTTCTAATTCAAACGTCATATTATTTAAAAAAATATTTTTAATCAATATATATTATTTTTTTCTAATTTTTTTATCTCAACTATTATTCTCAATAAAATCGCTTATATTTTTTTTCCTATTCCTAAATAAAACGGACATATTTTATTTTTCAACAATAGAACCGATAATCTCGAAAATGGAAAGAGTTTCTGATTTCTCGAGGCTTTCACTTATGCCTTGATCACATGAAATCACAGAGAACTTGGTGGGGGTGGTCGACGTTAGCACTCTAAAGCTTAAGTCGTCTGGGTTTTGAGATATAAGCGTTTTAGAGTGAGAGTGAGTAAGTCGAGTCTAATGGCAAACCCGATGTCAACCATAATCTTTATATAGTGGTGCCCAGGGGCAGTTGGTCGAGTTTCAGGAAGGTGACCACGTTCTCCGAATAATTCGTGTAATGGGAGGTTATTTGTGCGTGGTCTTCCTCTTCGAGTGTTCTCCCCAGGTCAGTTGAAGGCACGCTCGAGTCGCAGCCGTCTCGGGCGAGATGCACTTCGAGGTTGAGCTTCATTCCGCATGGCTTTCTGTCATCAGGTCTAAAAGGGTTTAAGCCAATTGGATCGGACGGACCGAGGATAGGGGCTCACTTGGCTGATACATTTTGAGTACATCAAGACAATAAAATTTATTAGTTTGTAATTATAAATTTTATTATCAAAATAAATCTTGACATATGACTTTTTTTTTTGCTATGTTTATTACTTTTGAAAACGAAATAAATTTTTAATTTAATAAAATTTGCAGATTTTGAAATAAAGTCAAAATAATTATAATCGCTATAAAGTTAAAATAATTCTCTTTAATATAATATTCGATATATGTTTAATAATTTTTAATATAAATAATTATTATATAATTTTTTATAGTGATATATTTAAATTGTTAATATTTAAATATTTTGATTTCTTCCTCGTCCAAATAACGTGGCTCTGAATTCGATCATTTCTATATACTATAGAAGACTCTTATAATTTTAAATTTTAAATTGTGTTCTAATTGTAAATTCAATTATAAATCAGAAGTTGAAAATTTATCTGTTAAATCAACATCCAACACATTGACGCTTTGTTATTTAAGAAGTAATTTCACACATCTCTTTGAGTTTAATTAGAAACCATGTTATAAATTTTAAATAATAATATTTTTTTCATTATGATTAGGAAACCAAAAACAACAATAAAAACACAATGATTCCCATATAAAATCTAGCAATTATTTTTTTCTAATATGATAATTTTATTTCTAATCAATTTTTTATCTAACATTTAAAAATTATTCCTTTTAAGGATAATATTGCATATAAATTTAGTAATATTTAATAAATAAATATTATATAATTTTTCATATGATATATTTAAATTTTTAATTTTTAAAAAGCTATTTAATTTTTGGTCTAATCTGATATGTTCAAGTGCGTCTAATTTTATTGTATAAACTTGATATTTTAACTTTATAATTTATAATGAACATTATATTAATTTTCTGGAACGCATATTTTGGGATAGAAAATTTCTCAGAAACAACACTTTCCTAACGTCCGTCGACAAAATTAACTGTCATAAACAGCAGCCAAACTGGCCCGTGAGGAGGAGTACCTAATCTTACATGACTGCAGTACATAATAAAAATTACATGATCCAATGACTAAAGTAATATAAGCTGAAGGGCTTGTGTGATACACAAAACATGAACCGAACTGACTGAGTACCCATGACTCTGAACGCACATAAAAGATCCGTACCCATATCTCGTTTGTTTGTTTTTTCACTTCATCCATCAACAATTGATTCGAATTCTGACTTTTAGGGTTCTTCCTCTTTCATTAAATTTCATTTTTTTGCAAATAATAATTCACTTCTCGTCTGGGTTAGTGAAAGAATTGAAGTATATGTTGATCTAGTCGAGGTCTCCTGGGAATCGTTCCTGTAAAGGAGTTGTCTCAAACGCTAGTACTACTAACGATTCCACTCGTACGCGACAAATATCTGGAAAAAGGTTCGATTCTTCGTCAAAGCTTGTTCTTAGGGTTTGCGGGTTTTCTCTCAGTTCAGCTTGTTAATTTTCATTTCTTCATGCACTCATTGGTGGCTCAGCTTTGAATTTAGTTTCTTCTTAGCTTTGGGTCTTTTGTAGCTTACTGTGTTTGATGTGCCTTATGCGTTTCATTTTTTAAGCATCATTGTTGGCTACAGAGTAAGTTACAGTTAGTCATTAATTTTAAGCTTAGTCAACCTATAGATTATTTTACATTATGGTGCAAAGTGGTAATGTTGTGCAATTGGGTTTTCAGGCTAAGAGAAAATGACAAGTGGGAGCAATGCTGACTTTACGAAGATGATGAGCCGAGTAGTTTCAGTGTATGGTAAAATCAGATACCATTAAATTAAAACTAAAATTCTTCCACACTAGGTTGGATGCAAGTAGTTTAGAATTGAGCTCTGTTTGGTTTTGGCTTTGTGTTTTTGACTTTGTGAAGGTCGCAAAGTGGATGCTCGAGATCTTCTATTAAAGCTCTGAAGAAAAAGCCTCAAACATAACACAGGGGGTTCTTTGTCAGGCGTGCGGGATTTACGTGAAAAACTTTCAAGATAAGTTCAAAACAAGTGAATTTCGATCCAGCAAAGTCAAAGCTTGATGCTTCTAGACCAGCCAAGAGAAATGTAGTTGTTGACAGCTCTGAACCGGAGACTAAAAAAGGGTTGCTAACGAGGCTCCTAGGAAGAAAAAACTAAGCAAAAGGTGTTTTTTTTTTTTTCCTTCCTGATTACATGTTTCAACTCCTCGTAAGACAGCTTTTATGGTTACGTATGGTGCTTGCTTTGATGCTAAGTATCTCAGCTCCAATAACATTTCATGATTATTATGAGACTTTCATCAACCCTGCGGATATATGTAATTCCCTCAACATGCATATGTGTTCTGTACAATTGTTCAAAAAAATGGGCATTGAATTCTGGTTAACTGGAAATTATACCATTGATGATTGACCTAGCAGTACAGATGAAAATTTTATTTTGCTTCCATTATTCTTCACTTGAATTTTAATTTATTTTCTTCCTCTTCCTCTTTTGTAATGGAGATACATCAGTTGATAATTTTCTACTTTCTCTGGGCCTCGAGAAATATCTGTTAACTTTCCAAGCCGAGGAAGTATGCAGACTTTTTAACCTTTGCTCTTATTTTTTTCTTTTGTTCTAAACTGCACCTGGCATTTTCTCCACATTGAAACAATTATTTCTGCAGGTTGATATGACAGCTCTAATCCACATGAGCGATGGAGACTTGAAGGCTATGGGAATGCCGATGGTGAGCTACCTCTCTGTTATTGAATTTACGTGCACTTGCATTTTAGTCGTCTTACTTCCACTTCTGTTCTCCTTGTATAATGGAACCCTTTGTATCTGACCTCGTCTTCAACAAAATGCAGATTTTAATGATATTGGACTTTTGAACAATCAACTGGTTTATTATAAAAGTTCTCCTGTTCTCTATTGTCTAAATCCTAAAAAGATATCTAGAAGGAAATGTTATTCTATGCATCATGTGTACTGCATTACCTTTGCATTTTCATGCCGTTGTAGCTTTTGATGTTGCAGAGGGAACTAAGTATTAGTTTTCATTGATCAACTACTTGGTATCATTTGCTTTGATGACATTCTTAGATGTAATATCTGCATTTGATCTTCTTTTCAAATGGGGTTTGATTTTGGAACTTGTTTGTGTCGCAGGGGCCGAGGAAGAAGGTACTCTTAGCCCTGGAATCTAGAACAAGAGGATTGGAAGTGTAGCTTTGTTCTTCCCCATGAAATGTCATTTCTACATGTATAACCAACCAGTATACAGTGTTTTTTTAGATGATGTTGACTGCAAAAACAAACTACATTATCTTTGCTAAGAGAAAGGAGTACTTATGAGAAATGGATGCATGAACGAATGAAATTTTGATTTATTTTGCAGTGGTTCGGGGTTTAATTTTTAATTTTTTGTTGACAGATTGCAAATCCATTACTTCCTCTCCGTCTCGATTAACGATTAATTTGAACTATGAATGTACAGAAAGCTTCAGTCTTACTTAGCAATTTCAATTCATTTAGAAGTTAAAAAAAAATTATTCCTCTTTTTCAAAAGTTTGGTAAAATATTCATTTTGGCATGAATGAACCATGTCCCCATGGTTAAAATGAAAAATTAAAAAAGTAGAGATTAACTCTGATGCATTAAAAAAACTCTGATACATTAAATTAACAGGCAAGTATTCAGGAATATCAAGAAAGTTTATACTAGAAGTTAGTTTCTTCTTCGACTACTTCCTAACGAAGATGGTGTGTACATTGACGATTTCTTTCGTGCCAACTCAAGACGAAAGAAGCAACCATGCCAAGTACTTTGCCTTCTCTTTCTTGTATCTCTTCTCCATTCCTTTGAAGCTGCAAGTAGAACATGCATTGAAACTGGAATGAAGAATGGCTGCAAATGCATTACAAGAAAACAGACGGGCGTCAAACTCACAATACTCAAAATTGAAATAGCTATGAAACTTCTCAAAGAATAAGCATGAATGGCATTTAAAAGTTGCTTGTCACATACCGAGTAGACGGCAAAACAGTGCTCAAACGAGTAATAGCTGACAGACATAATGGATGGATGGGAAAAGAGCATCCTCAGCCAGTGATCTTGCTTGCCTTGACGACACTGTTCAAAAGGAAACACAAAAAATCATTATGCAAAAGATTTCAGAGATACTTCGAGATGTGACTTTATTTTTAGGCAAAGAAACAAGTGGGGAGGCCGTTACCAGCTGCAGATTCATAGTCGCCTAAGGAGGCATTGATTTGAGCTAACTTTGCTGCTGCAAGAGATAACTTCACCTGCATGAAGACCGCCATACAATTTAGAACTGCACCAACTCAAACAGGTGTTAAAAACATATCATTGTTGATTATGATGGGTAAATAGCCATCCCAAGAAGGAACACTCTATCTAATAATACACAAAAAGGAAAGGAAAAAGGTCAGTTAACATCAATAGCTAACCTGCTTTCCAATCTCATCCTTAATAATCATCCTTGGTAAGGATTGAACCTGCATAGATAATCTAGTTAAAACAATAAATATATATTCAAGCTACAGTGGGAGGAAAAACTTGTTGATACGGAAACACACCAATCTGGAAAGGGATCCAAGGGTTGTTGAACCAGAATGGATATTAAAACATGTGTGATGGCGTGACAATACATCTAATTCCCTACAAAAGAAAGACAGTAATTAATACCCTTATCTTTGCAAAAGGCAGAAGTTAGTTTTACAAGTAAACAAAAGCTATACTTACCATTCAGTGAAGCTTCTTTCACTAGGAAGGAAGCTTGACAGTACCTGATGTACCCTCCATAAAAATTGTCAGATTGAAGACCAAAAAGTTGCCGAAGCTGACCCATTATTACTTCAAAAATGTTCTCAAGATCCTGTTTCAGAACGAAGATCCAGCATGCTTAAGAAAATTGAATGAGACGATATCGATAGATGGACTTCAAGTATACAATGAACAGGAACATCATAGTAGGTAGCGAAACTATTACTTTTTTATTTGGATTCTTTTTAGAAAATTGAAAAGATGATCCATCTTCCAAAAGCGAATGAACAAGTCCACTGTTTAAACAACTAACCTTTGAGGGAATAGAATGCCTGCTGCTCTTCTGTTCTGAATCTTTCAAGCAGATTGGAGAGTTCCAAACAGTAACACCTCCCCACATCTACAAAAAAGTCATTAAAATAAATAAAGTACACACTCAACCCTACCTAAATAAATACTATATATGAAGGATGCCATCTTACAGGAGATATAAAGCCATTTGTCTTAGAAATCTCTCCACTCGGCAGTTTAAGGAGAAGAGGGTATTCCTTTGTTGATGGTATATACCTGAACATCCAGAGGGAAGAAAAATCAAATTGGTGGTCATGGAAAAGAAATAGAACTACAATTTTAACTTTCATAAGGAAATGATATATCATTATTTAAAAAAATAACACGTCTCTACACCCACCAAAATATTTTGGCTTACAAATAAATATACATTCATTTTCAACAAAAAAAGTAGACTGACAATTTGATGTGCATATTGAAAAAGGTTTCGAAAGAAATGAGTAAAAAAATATACACCACAAATTGCAATATCTTTGATCGACCGCCAGCTGCAGATAGAAGTATCCAAGTGCCACTCATTTGAATTAACCTACAGCAAACCAATAAATCCAGTGGATGGACAAATGAGAGGAACCCGGATGAACTTTATGTGAACATACAGTCAGCAAGATGATAAGAGCTGAGTAAATTAACCATCTCCTGTCAATAAAAGAACACTTCACATATTAATACATTCCATTAGTGTCATACAAAAAAATATGAACTTACAAAGAATGGAAGATCCTTGCTTGTAAATATATAGCTGTTGATTTTTGTCATCCCAATAAGAGAATGAGGACTTTGGTGTATGGTACAAAACCTAAATATAACATAAATAAAACGGTCAGATCGAGAGGAGGAAAATGGGAATGGAAAAGAAGAGTCCTAAGATACAAGCCAGAAAACGAATCAGACAACCCTAATTGTTCACAAGAGGACAATCTTCACCTGACTTTCCACACTAATGTTGGCAACAGGCCACAAAGCCTCAATCACAGGGGCTAGGAGAGTCTCATCTATCCTTTTGAAATCCCTGAACCAGTGTATTAATGTCACAGAACTTGAAGCAATGATACACTCAAAACTGATGTGCATACAAACAGAAAAAAATAAAGACCTTGTTTCATTATACTCGGATATTCAGTTCAAGTAAATGTAAACTCAGAATAAAATACAACCCATCATTGCATCAAGCGAGGCACGTCAACACAAAGCTATATTTGATAATATCTCCCACTTAACTGTAGAATGGATTGTTTCTCTAGACTTGATAAAATTACAGCAGTTATAAAATTATTGTCATGGAAATACCCAGAAATCCAAAATGATTTATACTATGCTCATAATGATGAATGATGATGATCTTCAACAACCAGCAAACACAGTACTTTATTCAATAATACAAAAATTGTAGCCAAAAGAGCATTACCAATTATACACCCAGTCAATGGGATCTGCATTCAGCAAATTAAAAGAGAGAACTATCCTCCCATCGGCGCCAACAGGGATAAAGCCAGGTTGAATCATACCCTTGCTCTTTCTTCCCCCATTCACAAACACACCCAAAAATATATCTGCGATTCTCGGCACTACCACCTCTTCCTCGAGTCCCTTCACAACAATCCAAGCATGCCTGTATTTGCCCACCACTGCCCTTGGCCCCTTCTCATGACCACCATTTATAATCACCACGGTGTACACCTTCCCCACTCCAGTAACTTCCTTCAATGCCTCATCAACATGCTCATCGTCGCCAAAATCGACAGAACTAATATAAATCAGAGGACTCTACTCTCACTGAGACATCATACTCACCGACACTGCAAGTGCCGCATTGTAGTATAATTTCTCAGAGCTTAACCTTTCCATCTCATCAACGATATAGGATTGCGAGGGAATTCGGATAGGGTATATGAAAGTTTACGAAGATAACTTCAAATTTGCAAGGGAATCGAATAGGATTAGATTGCAATTCAGTCGAAAGGGTATGCTATGTCATCGAAGGGCAAGGTGTGACCCGATAAATTTCCACTGATTTCCACAAAAATGGGAAACCTGCATAACAACACAGCAAATATAGAAGAAAAAGACATTAACATAACAAACATCTCAATCCAAAACTAGTAAAAGATCAAACAACATACACACACACATAAAGTCACTGTAAATAAAAAAAACCGGACCAATGAAGAAGGAGACGAGGACGGAGATCAGTAGAGGAACAGACGCTTGAGTCCAGGTTCCGTCTTACGCATCGTTTCAGCATCGAAATGGGAGGATGGCTCTTCTTCTTTATTTACTTTGTCTTCATCTGTTTCCGGTGGAGTCGGGATCTCCGAGATCTCATCGGCCATTGTAGTTTTTTC
>JANIEQ010001809.1:0-11676 GCA_024708375.1 Oxalis stricta
ATGCATTGAGAGCATAAACTGGAATCACAGGAATATCTGAGAAACAATAGTGTGTCCTAGTTCTAAAGCAAAAACTGATATCTCAAAGTTCCATACCCTAGGCAATCGACCAGAAGAGGATACACATCATTGTCAAGAACTAGTTGCACAGGGAGACAGATTTCCATCAAAGTTCTCAAAAGACATGACACACTTACATGATCAAATGAATTTAGAAGCGAATTAGACTTACTAGATATCATATCTCCAGTCACATTCACTAGGATTTGACAATAGAGGCTCCAAAAAAGCCGAAGCAAGCTCCTCGAGTTACACATTCACATACCGCTATACAGGCCAAGCATCTGACCCTTGAGATTCTGCCTTCAGACCGATTTGTACAAAAGGCTGAAAAATAAAGGCAAAGTACTGAGCATCACTCGTGAGCACATGTGGAAACGCATAACAATGGCAACCGCTTAACTGTCAAATTCAAAGAACAAAACAAAAATCAATGCCTCATGCAGTGAAGCACGAGCAGATTTCAAATTAATTCCCACGGAAGTCTGCACTGATCTATGTTTGTACATACTTAATACAATACATACAAATTACAGGTGTTAATATCTTCCATTGAGAATAAGCTCACTAATGGAGTCCATGATCAGACTGTAGAATTATCGAATATTTCATCCAAACATAACCAAAACTACAGGAAGCATACCATGAAATGTGGAATAAGAGATGCCGTTCTACTATTTGGTTTTAATAACCTCTCCAAGCAATCAACCAATGTACTTTGGCAGTCCAGGACGACGATCTTACTTTTCATTTGCAGTGCACTACATATCAAGAGCATTATTAACTTAGCGATCACTTTCAAAAGTCTCTCAACAGCTACGTCGAAGGAATGCACGAAAATCATTTTAAAACACAGATTTCGCAAACAATCATTCCCTCCGTCTGCAACCTTTGGCTTTCTTCCTTGATCAGAAGGTGTTTATTGATATTAATTAGACGTATCAATCTTCGAACGTGATACTAGAAAATTCACTTTTTTGCATTGTGCTGTATGTGCTCTGTGATATTGAACTTCTGTAAAGTAAACAATAACCAGCGTTCTAAGATTATTGCCAATGACATGAAGCAGGAAAATCGATCGAGAAAGTTCTTCGCTGCGGGCGTCACTTTGAAATCCTGCAACTAAATTGATACCAAAATAGAATAATCTAACTGAAATGATTGATTATTAACAACAGGAAATTGGATTGATGATAAACTTGCCAGGATAATGAGCAAAGTCGTTAAGTAGCTTCATTAACTCTGAAACATTCACTCAGAGAGTACTCTTCAGTCTGCCATTGATTTTCTTTTTTTGCCTTTGCTACAGTAAAAGATCAGTCAAGTCTGTTTCTGTGCGCGTTAAATATTTGTGTAATTTTGTGGAAAGGGCGCGTGGCATGGCAGCAACGTGACGTCGCGTTGAGACAAGGCGGTGGAACTGTACAGAGTTCTCATACTGCTCTGGGCCTGGCTGGGCTGAGCTCTGGTCTAGCTTCAAAGTTCAATGGGATGGGCCTCTAATTCATTAAGAAGTAATTGACAGTTTTGCTTCAGAAAATGTGCCGAGCGATCCAGGAGTTTAACTATTGACATTTACTTTTTCCGTCCCAAAATACTTTATCATTTTTTATGTTTATTTGTAGTAAAAATGATACGGAGTACATTTTTTGGGATAGAGATAGTAATTTTTTTGGGCCCATGCGATTCACGAGATCATCTAGATGCCAGGACTCTGGAATAAGTCAACATGTCAATTTACTAAAAGAGCGAAATTATTTTACAATTTGTCGCCGTATCGGCATTCTAGTTAGTTTCCATTATGTATCCGGTATTAATATATTAATATTAGTATTGATGAATAAATTAGAACCTATACAACCTAATTGTCCCGCCATTTATTCGCTAATCTTTCGAACAAATGAGCTGGCCTAGTAAGTACGATTACCTTCATTTGTGGTATTACATTGTCATAAATGATATTCAGAAAATCCCCATTGTTATTCAATATATAATCTTAGCGAAGTAGAACATCAGCATTCCTTGAAAGTTCAAATCACTCAACTGCAAGTCAATCACATATGAGTCCTAAACCCTAAACATACTAAATATTGGAAGGTGGCAAAAAATATTTTTGAAATAGAAAGAAATATAATTTTTAACCTAACTAACAATTTCAGTTCATGGAACTAGAAAAAGCCAAATAAATTATACAGATGGTCATCATCAAATTTTTTTTACAGAGATGGGTAACGTACGGTTGCAATACAGCAGGCGCGTGCTAGAAATGTTTCATGTACAAGTAAAATTGGCCCCTACCCACTGAAATATATGAGAAAATCGACTAGTTATTGCAATGTTTCTATTCAATCATGCACGCACGCACACGTACTGATCACGTGACTCAATTCGTCTCGTTTTCATAGAACCTTTATAAGAGTATATATATACAGCACATTATCATCATTACTAAACCCTTTCATTTTCAAATCTCCAGCACATGATGGATATTGAATGCAGAACGAAAGCATAGTGTCACGCAATCACTTTCTAATGTACTGATCCAATTCAAAGTCGGATAAACATTGATATTATTACTGTTGTACTATGTTATAATTAGGCATTTGGATGTAATTCAAATCGATGATTAGAACGTGGCTCAACGATCTCGGCATTCCTCCATGCTCAGCTTGACTTGAGCGAGCGAGCTAGTAATTGATCGGTACAGCCGTTAGTCTGGTTCAGATCCAATTCTTAGAAGTTGGAACCATACAATTTAACTTTGGTTCAGAAAGAGGGTAACATAAATTTTTGTCTCTGAGCAGTTGATCAGTTCCATGCAATCTGCATCGTCAATCATCAAGGAGTACTGGCAGACCGATTAACATTTTTTTGTGCTGCACTGTGAGATTTGAATTTAATAAAAATTATAAAGTTTTATTACATGTACTTTGTTGTTTTTTCATATGATGATCATGATCTTCACTGTAAGTAGAAAAACTGTAAGTGGCAGATAAATTTATGTGTCTTTTTTAACTATGTAAAGTTAAGTTCCTACAGTTTTTGGATTGTTCTCTTTGGCTACTCCTACAATATTAATTTTCAATTGTGACAAAAATAATCTCTTTATGATCTAGGTCTATGCCTAGCCCTCATATATATAGCCTACTACCAATTATTAATATTTTGGACTAAGAAATTAGGCCGGTGGATTTTTATCCACACAGATTTTACTCACTATAATTTTATCCGTTGTCGCTGTGATTTTATGAACTTGATTCAAAAGAAAAATACAGTAATTATAAATGTAGAACTGGATATTATATATACTCCGTATATAAGTTTGGTTTTGAGTATGGTTGATCATCGTTGCCTATGAAGTTAGCTATGATTTTCTCTCATTTCTGCATGTGTATTGATTTTCTATGTATAGTGCTAAGTGGAAAATCAAATCGACACATAGCAAACCCTAATTGTAGAGGAGAAATCTTAATTTCTTTCCATATGTATAGAGCCATACATATATAGTAACTTAAGTCACCTATTAAAACTACTACTACAACTACCAATGCAAATTGAAACCCTAGAAATGAGCTACTGTAGAAATGGGAATCTAACTAGTAAATAATTGAAAGAGAACAATGAATGAGGCCAGAGACAAAAACCAAAGGCTTTATTTTATGAGAATACACCTAACAGAGAAGTCATGAATCTGTATGACCCCGCCATCTTTTACCTAGCTATTCACACTGACGTACGCACTTTGTTATCCTCACGCGTATTTTCTTTTATTGTTGCAAAAATATTTTTATTAAGGGTTTTTTTAACCCATGTAATATTACACGAGATAAATATCGAAAATTCGTCATTATTATGGAAAGACCGTATGTATTTATGAAAAAAAAAATTAACCTCAATTTTTGGAAAGATTATATATCATGAATAGTTATATATGTCGATCTTTCCATAACAAATGACTAATTTTTAATACTCATCCAAGCGCAACATTACACCGATTGAAATTTTTTTATTAATTATAATGCCTAGAAAACTAGAGAGAAATTAGAGATGTTCGATATAAGGAAATTTTGTGAAATTTCTCCACTTTTCACAAAATTTTATTTCTCCTTAAAAATATGTTCGGTGGTACACTTTTCTTTTCGTTTTCTTTCAAAACTTTCAAAAAAATTCACAAAAATGGGAGAGCCAGATTTGGAGTTCTCCAATTTTTTCATATGAAAAGCTCATGACACGGAGCTATAGTAACTTCCAAATATTATATATTTACCCCTTAATATAAAAAGACTAAAAGATATCCTCTTTCTTCATATCTCCCATCTCTCTAACAATCGTGCCTTATATGTTTCGACCACCACGAACGTTTCTTCGACCCTAATAGCCGAAGATTGAGAGCCCTACTACCGACCCCTCTCCGATCATAAAATGAGAGTCGTTCAACCACTAGCGACCAGACCCACCCCTAACCTTTATCTCTCATATCAGATCCAATTTCAGATCTGAAAATTGAGTTTGAATCCTAAATTAAGTATTGGGTTTGATTGTGCGGTGTTTGAGTTTTGGCTGTGGATTAATTGAATTTGGATATAAATTTATTTTTAATTTTTTTGATTAATTTAATTGCAAGAGCTTATTATGCTGGAAATCAGACTTAATTATGGGTGGTTCTTGATATGTAGCACCATTCATTTGGTGGGAAAATAAAATGAAACTTCTTTCACTATCGAATAAAATTTTAAATTTTTTTGAATGAGATGAAAATTGAGAAATTGAGTAATTTTCGTGATAAAAATGAAAATTGAAAATTTTGGCCAACTCGAATGTGTTCTTAGCGTCTACAATCTCTCGCCACCGCTAGAAATGACCTTATAAAGGAAAATTGGGTCAACACCACAACAAGACTAACTTAATACTCCTTCCTGTCTCGTCAATACATGACGATATTTACATTTTATTTTTGCTTGAAAATACATGACTTTTTCATATTTTCATGTTATCTTTTCCACTTTACCCTTCACAAATATACATCCATTTTTTAATACATTCTCATTTCAACTCATCTTTAATTCATCTTCTCTCCAGTTCTCTCGGGATTTCATGGTTGGCCACCACTCACGCGCCGCGTCACCGTTGGTCGTCGCCGAATTTCGATAAATTTTGAATGGTTGGCTCGTCTCAACGTTCCGAACACGATGTTGGTATTGAGTTTTCTTAATTCCAACTCGTTGCATATAGATCTACGTTTTAAGACTCGGTTTTGAAACTTAAAACTTCGCCGAACACGAGATACATTGGCGAAGAGGACGAAGATAGGCGTGAACGGAGTGGAAGGAGTGGAGGCGGTTCTTTTCGGAGTGTCGGAGACGCTCGCCTCGCGGAGGTGTTCGGACAACATGAAGGCGCCGTCGAGTCTCTTGTATATTTGGGCCGACTCTTACATCGTAACCAAATGGATTTGGTCCGATTTGACCAAAACCGACTTTGTATGGTTCACATATAGTGGTTTGATTTCCTTTAGAAATAAAGAAAATATTTGCAAATGTATAAATTCGTCTGAGAATATCTCGTATCTAGAAACGCTTTCGCACGACGATGGCAGGTGTGGTCGGCTCAAATGTGTAGGAGGAGGGACGAGCGACGGCGAGGTGGGTGGTAGTCGTAGCCAACGACGGAAGAGGAGCGGTGGTTTTGTGCCGTTGATGGCATTTCACACTTTCAAGTTACATTTTCATTTTTAGATCTCAAACACATTGTGTTTGTCACGAAGTTTTATTAGAGATAGTTCTATCCAAACATTTTTAATATTTTTTTTGTCTAGTTCTGTGAGCCACAAGTTTAAAAAATCATGTAAACGACGCATGGAGTATATTTTTTAGGCGTTGTATCTTCATTATCGTTTGATGATGATTTATTCTTATAAAAAAAACCAACTTAATATTCTTTTAAGTAAACCAACTTAATATTCAAATCTAGCTATTCTGATGGGGTTAATCTATCTAGCTCCATCGACGCAACAAATATCATCATAGAAGTGCACGTAGATGGTTATTAAGGCTCTCAACAACGATGATATTTTGTTTTTTGACTTGTAGATCGAGATTTAATTTGTACCAGTGACTAACTTCAATTCTTATATATATCTCATTTTTATATTTACCGGAAGTAATCGCCTCGCTCCGTTTACTTGCTATCTAGTCTTAAAGTGAGGGTGAAAACTACCACCTTATTCAAGTAACGGCAAGGTGGACAATCCTCTAGGTGTTACTATAATGTATAAGATGCATGGGCATTTACATGTAAAACTAAAGCAGGCAAGTAAATAAATGTTCATCATTAATTCAATTATCTTATGCTAGCTAATATTATACCCTACATTTTATTTTTTTAATTAAATATTATACCCTACATAATATATATAATTATATAAATGTATGTACAACTGACATAATGTTGTGTAATTGATACATATATATAGTGAACTTAATTAGGAGTCGTATAAGCTTGTCCCTTCTCCGATCATATGCTAAAAAACTCATTAATCCTATAATTTGTCTGATGAATTTAATGAGTATTTTAGTGATCCATGAGTTACTGATTTATAATTCCTAATTTTTATGTCCTCAGAAGAAAACAAAATGAGAATTCACTACTGAAAAGCAAGTACCAAGTTCATTGATAAATAAGATAAAAGCGACCAAAAGAAGGACAAACATATAATACTACATAGCACCAGCATGTCACTTTCTTAGCAGAAGATCACATTGATATTGAAAGTTAGAGGTAAACAACCTCAAAAAAAAAAAAAAAAAAAAAAACCCACAGCTACATCAGTACTACAAATTTCAGCAGACATCATCACATAGTAGTAATTAGATGATCAGTTTTTTCAAACAAGAATCTGATATTACCTATCATTACATTCAGATATGAATTAAATAAAATAGCTAGCTAGCTAGCTAGAGACATGATTAGCAGCAATTAAGCAGTTTATACTTAAGATAATTTTCATGAACTATTCAGCAAGTCCACATGCTATCGAGCTCGGTGGGACCCAAACCCAACTCTGCCACCGCCTCCAATGCTGTCCGGTCCCCAGCTCATGAGAGTGTTGCCGGGCGGTGGAGGAGGAGGAGGAGGTGCCGCCATTGGGGAATTGAAGTAGGATGGGAACTGAAGGTTGTCTTGTAATGATCTCAAGCTAGGAAAGACTGAAACAGCAGTACATAGGTTTCTTGGGAATCGGTTGTTAGTCAAGTCCAATGAGGAGTTTCCGAAGACGTGGGAAGTGGAGTTTACCGGAGAATTAGACATGATATTGGTGGAGAAACAGGTCACGTGCCCGGAGTGGCTAATATTAGTATTGCTACTGTCAAATGAGCAGTTGTCTCGGTCAAGCAATGGTGGAAGAGAGATATTCGAGCTTGATGGTGAGCTGACATCCGGATAGAAACAAGCAGCCTTCTTCATTCCAACGCCACTCTTTTGGAACACTCGGGAAATAACCCATTCATCCTGCAAACATACATAGATAATTACTTAATAACAACGGTATATTAGTAAATTAATTAATTTGTAAACTAATTAAGCATCTACAAAACCCTAGTAGCCAATTGAGTATGAAGTACCTAATTAACCGAACCAAGGATATTATTGGCGTGATATGTTTAAATCTCATACAGAAAATGACAGCTTTCAAAGTTTGATAATGTACTGTTGCTAGCATTAAAAACAAGGACCCTATGCGATTTCGACACCGTTTAATGAACGAACATTACAAAAAATAACTGCCCATCATAAATTCTTGCATCATCATTCAACATCTTTAACACAGATGAAATAAATCTCCGAGCACTGCATAGAATATTTTTCTTGAATATGAATATATGATTAACTTAACACATATTAAATAAATCAAATATCCTTAACCTAGAAGCAGTTCATGATAATACCAATGCATGAATGCATCCAAATACAGAAACTAAAGTGTTTTTTCCCTTTGGGTAATGGCATTCAAAAAGCTAATTAAGTACTTTGTAGTGTGATTTTCACCCAAAATTTTAGAAATGCATAACATTAATTATAAAATTCAGATCAAGTAAAATATGGTACCTTTGAGCTTTTGGAGAGGTAATGATAAGCAAACTTGCCCTCAAGACGATACTCATGCATGACCCAATTACTTTTCTCTCCTTTTGGTGCTCTTCCTCTGTAGAAGACAAGAGTCTTCTTCATACCAACCAAAGAACTAGTCTTGGAGCTGTAAATCTCCCTATCTTTGCCTGTTGCCTTCCAATAGCCAGCCTCAGTGGCTCGGTTAGTTCTCAACCCAGTTGGATATTTCCGATCTCGGAGACTGAAAAAGTACCACTCTGTCTCTCCCATTTTCGCCTTCCCTAAAAATCAAGCAAAGAAATATAATCATGAACCAAAAAATGAAACTTTTTTATGGACAAACAAACAAAACTATTTTATGTCTATGTATCTAGAGTTACCAGGAAGTTCCCATGGCTCAGACTTGTTGAGGTCAACTTCAGTAATAGCTCTAGCTGTGAATCTGGTATCGAGCACTTTCTTTAGCAAATAGTAAGTGATGAGCTCTTCATCAGTGGGATGGAACCTAAACCCTGGTGGTAGATGGGTATCTTGACCGTAATGATGATAACCATCCATTGAAAAATGAGTCAAAATCAAAGACCCAATTAACACACCAAAAAAGGTTCAACCTTTTACAAGACTAGAAGCAAAGCAAAAGTAATTAAAACTATCTAAATACGAGGCATTACATCAAACAAACAATCACCGCTCACTCTAAATCAAATGGAATTTTGAAGGATGGATATTTATATATCTAGGTTTTCTCTCCTTTCTTTTGAGTGTTGGTTGAATTTGATATGGGGATGAGAGTGTCCTTTAATTACTTATATGGGGTTTTTATTCATGAATCCAATGAAAGTGAAATACATAATAAAAATCCTTTTTTTTTTTTAGAAAATCAATCTCTCTGCAACAATCTGCAATGTCCTCTTTCTCTTCTGAGAGAGAGAGAGAGAGAAAGTTAGATGAAAGAGTGGGGTCGATCGGGAGGTGTGGGAGGGGAGTTGTGTTTTTTAGAGAGAGTATGCGTGAGAAATGTATTCTCTCTGTCAGTGAAGGAAAATGAAAGTTTTAATTGGGAGCAGAAAGTAGTAAAAAAAAAAACTTTTTTTGGTAAAATAAAATAAAATTAGTTAAAAACGTGTTATTTTTAATAATGTAAAATGGGATCTTTGTATTGAATCATTAACACATCATGAAAATGAAATAAATCCGGATATTAAAAGAAAAATTTGAAAATCGGTATTTTATTAAAAATGGTAAAAAATACTTTCCGACTTTAAAAATTGTCAGAATCGAACACATCTTAAATTATTCATAATTTAAATTTAAATTTATTTTCAAATTAAAATAAAATAATTTCATTTAATTGTCGACCTCATTTATGAGATCAAGACATTTGCATCTCAATTTTTATCTTATCATTTTATATATATCTTAAGATTGTACAAAAAACAAATTCATTATATTATTAATTCGAGTAAGTAACGGACGATATCGACTATCATCATCTCTTCGATTTGTAGCATATCTTGATTATGAATGAACTCAATTGGTTAACATTAAAAAAAAAGTTTGATACACGTTTACTATAAATTTTTATTTTATTTTAGCACAAGTGAGCTGAGACAAAAATATGTCAATTTTCACCAGAGGAATGGCTAAAAAGCAAAGGTGGCAAAGGTTTTTTTAATTTACCTTAAGGTTTTTTTACCCCTCTCTCTAAAAACTCTCTTTACCTGCTATTGATCTTAATTTGACGTTTTAATTTTTTTAAAAAATTTTATATATAATTAAATAAACTGAACTTCATTTTTCGTAGTCCCTGCTCTGCTCTAGCAGCGCCTCTCTCATACTCAACCTCTTCCTCTTTTATTTATTTATTTATCAGAGGCTCATCACAAATAAATTTTAGTTATTTATTTATTTGTTGATAATCACAGTGACTAAATTTAATGCATGGTGACAAGATTATTTTATTTTTGGCATACAATTTTATCCAAACAGTATCTACTACTACTAGTACTGTTAAAACATTATACACACTGTGAAGAAACACAGCGGCGTGAGATATATATCAATCACATTCATACATCATTCAGATTGATCCATTTAACTGTTTGCAAATATTCACACTGCTTACACTTCATTAATCTACTGTTTATTTCATCATCACTTAATTAATGCCACGAGAGTAAAGAGACAATCATATACCTGCATCGTCTCTAAAATACTTGTTTAATTAAAAAATTATGATTATATGTCATAAAATTATGATTATAGTTAAACTTTTATAAATTAATAATGTCGATGGAAAAAATTTATTAATTTAGTAGAGTTATTAATTTATCGATAAATTAATAATTATTAATTTAAAGAAGTTTTTAACCGATTCAACGTAATTCATATTTTCATATAAACTAAGTAATTATATCGTACATATCAATATAAAAGAAAATTATCATACCTCTGGAATTACGTTATGCTTTTTGAGACTCAATAGTAGTATCATGTTTTTATTTAAGTGTAATGACTCCAAATGAACTTCAACTTTAAAAGAAAACATGAACTATTGAATCATATTTCAATAGAATGTAATATATTTTTTTCAGTTTCTATGAATTATTAATTTATGATTTTTTGGGACTAAAAATTATAAAGAGATCTCTCGAAAAATTATTATCTTATTATTTTATCGAGTTTTTCAATTTTTTACATTGATCCAAATCGAAACCAAATAAATTTATTATTTTAAAGATTTTATTAATTTATCGAATATTAATTTAAAAAGTTTTTACTCGTGTATGTAATTTTTGTGTGGCGCTCAATTTATGAAAAGTGTAAAACTAACCGTACCATACGTACTAATTAAATCTTTTATCTGCAACAGATACTCCCTAGCTAGATTATTCTTATTTACAGTAACATATTTTTGTTTTATTCTTGAGACTTACGATAATATTATTTATATTTTAAAAATAGATATAAACTTTTTAATATAATTTATATATAAAAAATTTATATATTTTTTTAACGGAAGAAATATATATATATGCGCGTGCGAAAACCCTCGTCACAAAAAAGTATGTGTGATAAATTTAACGCAAGATGTAAATGGTTAAAGAAGCATGTATAAATCAATTCAGCCACTCATTATCCGTCCATTCAGTAGTAGGATCTGGATGCGTTTCAGTTTTTTACATTAACAAATCATATCATCAATCGGCAAGGTACGCATTGATAAAATCTACCGTGAATAAATTAAGAACATTTTATTCAGTAGTAGTCTAAACCACGTTTTAAAACTATAGTGCCATTTAAGTAAATATAATAAAAAGGAAAAACATTTTATTTACTCCTATTTAATTAAACTTTTGCATTGTTACTTTAGATCAGTGAATGGAACAAAAGGAGCACATGTATCGAAAGAGATTATGAGAAAAGGACGATCTCGCGGTAGGAGGTCACGGAAGACCCGGTCACCGCTTTCCTCCTCTCCATACATGTTTAGCTGTGAGCGCCTCT
>JANIEQ010001810.1:0-23399 GCA_024708375.1 Oxalis stricta
TTTAGCCAATCATAACTCGACACGTGTACATGACGTGTAAAAAATTACAGCTAGATTTTGTTTTAAATCGAACCGGACCGAAATCGAACCGAAATTAAACCGAAACTAAAATGAGGATTAGACTGAAATAAACATGAATATGTAGGGACCTGTTTGTCATATCACCAAAGTATCATCTTCTTCTTCACTTTCGTCGTCCCGAATCCTCCTCCTCCTACGTACTAGGAATATAAAGCTATGGACCAAGCACTTTCCCTTCAATAGAGTCGGAGCTCTGGAAATCATAGTGATTGGACAAGAAGAGCTCCCTTGAGCCGTGGAACAGCCTCCGACCGCCGATCTATTCCTCGGGCCTGTAGTACCAACGGACGTAATCCATCATTTCTTTGCAATCTAATCCAATAGAATAATTAATAGGGGTATGGATTTAAAAGACACAACCTTAGTAGACTGGAAAATTAAAAATCTAATTCAAAACAAGTTCAGCCCTTTCTCGTACAAAACATCAATAACAAAATCCAAGTCATTTCATACAAACAGAATGTAGCTAAAGCATAAACCTTTCTTGACGATTAAACAAAAAACAAGATTAGAGATAGGTGTATATGATCTTACTTCTCCCCATGTCGATTCGCAAATAGCTCTGAGGTTTCCAGAAAATACGAAGAACAAGCAAGTAAGAAGCTCGAGACTCCAAGTGCGTCACTCTCGATTTAGTGCACTGTCAAATTTTGATAAACCCAGAAATTTTCCAAATTAAACTATGTCAAACTAGAGGTGATAAGGAACATTTTTCGTTAAGCGGGCATACCGATTCGATGACCGGAAGCCACCGAGTCGCGACCGAGTTGTGGACGGGTTCACCGTTGAGTCAACCGAGTTGGCTCGAGTTGACAGCCCAGACACTTCCAAAGACACCGACGTACACCTCCGGGTACCAACCACCATGATTCGAGTTGGCCGGAGTATATGTGAGGTAATGATACAACTCCTTCCTATGCTAAAATCGACTCAAAATCAACATAAAAACCATTCTCAGATACCATTGAACAACATACTAACAGATTAGAGTCCAATTCGACGTTTTATAAAGTTTTCACCGAAACTTTAAAATGAAATTAAATGAAAATGAGACGATATCAGAGAAAACTAACCGGATATACGTGATCCACTCGTCGAGATGAAGAGATCGATGGGTGAAACGCCGCCTGTCGCCGCCGGAATCGTCCGGACGGTCGACGGCAGAGACGGCGTGCACAGGAGAGAGAGAGTCGGCATGGCTGCGATCAAACACAATGGAGACGGAGGAAGAAAGAAGAAGAAAGAAAATGATTGGACCGAACCGGTCCAATCATTTATATAATCCGGTTCGTTTAGTTTCGGTTCGATTTCGGTTCGGTTCGATAAGACAGTCTACGTGGAAATATTTTACACGTCATGTACACGTGTCGCTTTCCGATTGGCTAAAATTGACACATAAACAAAATTTAATAGAATTAACGGACGAGGGACTAAGTAGTTCAAAAGTTAACGTTTGAGGGACGATTTAGTTCAATTTATGTTTGGAGGGACGATGTAGTTCAACTATATTTGAAAACAGGGACCAAATGATTACTTTTGCCCTTTTGAAACTACAGCTATTAAGTTTTTTTTTTTTTCCTGAATATGCTATTAAGCTTTTGTATTATTAATTTATAATCATGATTATCGGATTTATATCTGATGCATAATCGCAATTAATTAATTTACAAAGTCCGATATAATATTCATAGGAAGGATTTTGATTTTTGAGTGATTACCACTCAACTTAGCCAGCAAACAATTATTTGGTCAGCACACATATTTACTTAGTGGGTAAGAGAGGTTAAACATCTTGACATCCACTTATTTATTTCACAACAATTAGAATGAGATCGTAGTTTTAATTTAACAAATTAATAAACTTTATTAAAAAAATATATAAATATATATATATATTATAACCGACTTCTAGAAAAGCTCGTAAATTGTATTTTCATATACCAATTAGGATTAGGAATCAGATGTACGCAACTATATATAAGTATTGAAACCCTTATAAGTTTTGATCGATCGAAAAGAAAGGAAAAAAATCATACACTTTAGTATAATCTTGTGCTTTGATTTATTGGCTGATAAAAAAAGTTGCAAACATGTCGTCTAGGCGTTTCGTCTTTAACTATAAGATATATGATGGACAAAGGACAGATTTCAAAAGATTTGAACAACATAACATCAACAATAGGGTTATGTTTCTTCTCGGATCGAGGCTTGTGTCGGATCAGATAGCGAGGAGGAAATATACGAATTTGATCTTCCACCTGTTGATGAACGGGAATTATGAGCATTATGTGGAATCTGACAAGTTGTTGAACGGCGAGGAAGAAGTCTTGTCGATTCTATCACAAGCAAGATCTCTCGTGAGTCTTGTCTTGACTCGAGGTTTGGCACGCGAAATCTTGGAAGAAGCTCATAGGATGATCGATGATGAAAATAACAAGGATAAGAAAGCCTTACAGATGAACATAGTTGTTGAGATGTGCGATCCGGGTATTGTCGTATCCACGACGAGTAATATTAATATTCACGATGATGACAGCAGTGACGACTTTGGAAGTGGGGGAAAGATAGTAGAAGATGAAGACGAAATCGAGAATGATCATATGGTACCTGCGACAAGTCAAGAGATTATAGATAGTTTAGAGATTCTTCAAATTGATCAAGGAGTTCATGATTATTTTGTTTGTTTTGAGGATTTGCCGATCGACTTGGAGGCAACATCATTGCCTTGTGATCACGTCTTCCACAAGGAATGCATTACAAAGTGGCTTCATTTGAATAACTCTTGTCCAAATTGCAGACTAGAATTGATCCACCGAGATGCTCTCGCAAAGAAAGAGAAGGAAGTTGAATGATATCAGGAGTTAATTACTTTAATTATTGCTACCTGAGGATGTTGAATAATAGTGTAATTTGCAGGTGATGCAAAGTTTATGTAAAACCAGGGATTTTAATTAATATTTGATGAATGTTTTTCCAATTACAAGTTTCTTTCATAGTTACAATTTTATTTTTTTATTAATTGTTGATTTCATCTCTGAAACCTAGTTATTAACTCCTAGCCTAAACTACTACTTGTTGAATGATTTCATCATTACTTTTCATGGTCTCGGATTACAACTTAATTAAGATGGGTCCAAAGCCTTTTTAATAAATACTTGAGTTTTTATATAAAATTAAGGAAATAAGGATGAAAATAGTAATTTGACAAATATAATTTTAATAATCATTAGTATATGAATAATGAAATGTATAATGTTAAAATGTATTGAAAAAGTTGATGGTAGAATAAAATAGGAAGAACATGTTTTTTTCCCCTAAATTTGTCAAATTTAAATGTATTTTAGGACTAAAAAATATGTCTAAATTTATATCTAATTTGATATGAAAGAAGTAAAAAAACACTCAACTTAATTATAATTGATTTAACTTAGGTGGATTAGTTATTTGTATTGTCGTTGTGGTTCTTAAAACTGAAGTTGACCACTTTCCCATCACCAACATATATATCCTGCCGAAATATAATACCTATACCTATATAATAGTAACAAATTGCAAAGAACATGGCACATTACACTGTTACACACTATATATAGTTTTTCAATAATACTAATAACAAGTTTTGAATAAAATGACGAGCGGGAAAAAGTAACACATTTTGCACATGAGCAAATTTCACATGACCTAAATTTAAGTCCTACACAAATTTTTTCTAATTTAAATCATTTATCCTTGGTCACTTTACAAATATTACATTTTTTTTTCCTTCTTCACTAAATCCACCGGGAAAATTCTTTCAGCCATTAGAATAAAACATATAATTGACTTCACTTCACTTCACTTTTATTTTATTTTTTATTTTCAATGACTATGAGTTTATCGGTATAATTTAGGTTATACCAACTACTCCCTCCAAAAATTCTTCCAAGGACAGACTTGAAGAGTTCGAAATATTTGGCAAAATAGTTGTAGAGCTTGATCACCGTTTCCAGTAGGATACATTTTAAAGACTCTATATTGATTTGTCTGCAGTCTTACAATGTTATTTTTGCAGTCTTACAGTATTATGACAAGATCTTAAGCTTTATCTTTTATTTATCTTTTATTATATATACCCATTTTATTAGAAAAAATAAGAATAGAGAAATAGAATGTATTGGGATTTTGTTTAGGAATAAATGCTTATAAGTTTGATCGAAAATAAGGGGGAAAAAAAACAAATACACTTTGTACTTTGTAGTATTATCGTGTTCTCTGTTTTCTTGGCTAAGTTGCAAACATGTCAAAGCGTTTCGTCTTTTGGCATACAATAACGGAAGGACAAGTGACAGATTTCAAAAGATTTGAACAACATAACATCAACAATAGGGTTATGTTTCTTCTCAATATCGAGGCTCAAGTCGGACCAAATCACGAGGACGTAGAATACGACTTTGATGGTGAATTTGTTGATGAATGGAATTATGAGCATTATGTGGAATATGACAAGTTGATGAACAACGAGGAAGAAGTCTTGTCGATTCTATCACAAGCAAAGCTCCCACGTGAGTCTTGTCTTGACTCGGGTTTGGTACGAGATATCTTGGAAGAAGCTCGTAGGATGGTCGCTGATGAAGATAACAAGGATAAGCAAGCCTTAGAGATGGATATAGTTGCTGAATTTAGCGATCCTGATGTTTTCGTATCGACAACGAAGAATAATGTTCGCGATGATGAACAAGGTGAAGAAATCGATAGTATTTACAATGATGAAACCACATCATCAGGTGAAAGCTGAAATTTACAATGAAAATGGTGAAATCGATTTTTACCATGAAAGCGACGGTGAAATCGTTAGGGACAGCGACGTGACGACGTGATAGAGGCAGACGAATTTGATGGTGACGACTTTGAAGTGGGGAAGACTTTGAAGAATTTGAAGTGGAAGAATTGACGATCGAAATTGAGAATTCTATGGAACCGGCAACAAGTCAGGAAATTATAGATAGTTTAGAGATTGTTCAAATTGATCAAGAAGGAGCTCATGAATGTTCTGTTTGTTTAGAGGAATTGCCGATTTACTTGGAGGCAACATTAATGCCTTGTGATCACATCTTCCACAAAGAATGCATTACAAAGTGGCTTCACTTGAATAACTCGTGTCCAAATTGCAGACAAGACTTATCCACCGAGATACTCTCGCAAAGAAAGAGAAGGAAGTTGAACGATATCAAGAGTTAATTAGTTTAATTGGCTACTAGCTTGTTTTAAGTATGGATCTTGAAAATGTTGATCAACTATATGTGAAATAATTACAGTTGATAGTAGACTGAGAAGTTTATGTAAAACCAGAGAATTTTTATTAATATTTGATGAACTTTGTTATTCCTAATTACAAGTTTCTTTCATAGTTACAATTTTATTTATTAATGTTGATTTCATCTCTGAGACGTGAACCTATTTAACAAAGCCCTAGCCTAAACTACTAGTACGTGTTGAATGATTTCATCATAAATTTTCATGGTTCGGATTACAACTTAATTAATATGGTTCTAAAGCCTTTTCAATAAATAAAAAACAGTCGACCTAATTATAATTGGACTTAACTAATTTTGTTTTGTTTATGAATATAGGACTGTACTTATTTCGAATTAGTGATTAAGAGAAGGAATAACAACACCTGTACGAGAAATTCTTGTATGACTTTACATTTCATTCTTAATATTCAAATCAAAATTTAACATGTGTACAATTTCAATCCTATAGGATAATGAGTTGGCATAATAATTTTAAATAATTAAATGAAAATAAACTAAATTATGTCTCTCCTTAAATATCCATCTCTCTCTATTCTAAATCACCCTATTATCTATCTAAAACAATGTATGTATCGACAACTTCCATATCCGAATCAAATTAAAATCTAATGAACGCACAAATCGATCTAAAATCTATATATTCCTAAAAAGACCAACATCACAAGCACACAAAATCCAACATCTAAATTTTGCCCTTAATATTTTAGGAGAGAGGTTTATAATGGTCTCAGGGTAGTTAATTCCGTAAAGAATACAATTACTATGTCTTTCATGTATAAAAAGAAATAGAGTTTGGCAGGATGGGTAGATTGGTGGAAGTGAGAAAGTGCAATTTGTTGCACCGATAATCTTTTGTTGCACCGCTATTCTTTTAGTATTAAATTTTATACATTTTATTAGTTAATAAAATTTTAACTAGTTACCCAAAAATGATTAGTAAGAAAAAATGTTAGTATGTTGTAATATTTGCTGCTAATGAAAAAACAGAGATATTTTTTATTTATTTGAATGAAGTTTGTTTTCTCTTAGAAATTTCTGTCAAAGTTTCCAAATTTATTTTTGGTTACATCTCTGAAACTTTTTTTTGAATATCCATCTCTGAAATTTGTGATATTACAAATTCAAAAACCTTGACTAGAAGCTTACAATTACAATTTTGTTTTGGCAAACACCCTCCGTAGCTAGCCAATTAGGATTCGTAATTTAGATCCGATTTGCGGATCATCGATCCGATCGATCCACGGATCGAAAAGCCCGCGGATATATTATTATATTAATATAAATATAATATCATTAATATTATTATTTTAATAATAAATCCAAACCACAATACGAGACAACACATTAAATAAAGTATATTTTTTAGTCAATTTAATTAAAAATAATGTAAAAATAATTAAATTTTTAAATTTTAAATTTATTTTTTTGAAATCCGGATTGGATCAGCGGATCGGATCGGATAATAGCGTCCAAATTTTTTTTCGAATCGAATCGAAAAAAAATTAAAGGAATATCCGATCCGATCCATTGCCAACCCTATAGCCGATATTACTACTTGTTGGATGAGCAATAAAAATTTACTAAAGACTCACATTTATCAACAACAACAATCGATCATAATTCCACCAGAATATCGTCGGTTATATATGAATCACTCGTATTTAAGTTGAAAGGTAATTTGTAAATATTTTCGGTCAACATTTTCCATGGAAACGCTAATTTTTCAGCTTCACTTATGCCGGAACCAAATATTGTTCTAACTTCTAGGAACTTTGTAGCAATCATCTACCCTTGTAGATGCATTTTGCTAACAGGCTAACTCCAAGATTCTAACTTCTAAGACCAATGAATGTGGGCTGAGCAGCCCAGCACAAAACCCAAAAAAATTAGGCAGAAACTTCTTCCATAGCAGTCGAATTATCTTTTGTCAGTTATCATCTGTACGGTCAAAATTTTCTTTTTCTAACCATCGGAAAATTTTTAAAAACGTACATTTGTAGATTACTAACATATATACCTAACTGATGATGCGTTAAAAATTTTATTTTATGAAGAATTTCTTGAAAAAACGTTTCATTTAACAGAACCAATTTAAATAAAAAACTAAAAAGCCTAAATCATTGTGAGACACCTAATTCCACTTCAGTCAGTGCAAATCTTGCCCTCTACCAAAATTTTCCTGTGGTTTTACTTTATAGACGTCCAATGGTAATTTTGATTTTTTAATTTCATTCAAACAAACAGTAAATTTAACTCAAATTAGAGGTAAAACTTCAATCTTTCCCAAAGGCAAAAAATAGTAGTCAGGGTAATTATTTCCCCATCACCAGGATCCAAAAAAACAATGTATACAATTTTGGTTACATCCTCCAAAAACAATTTTGAAGATGGAAAAACTATTATTATTGTTATTGTTATTTAGAAGGAAATATGATCTTCGTGAAAATCAATCTATTTTTCTAAAAAAAGTCTAGTTGTTCAATTATGGAATTAATTTACGGAAATATATTTTTACAAAATTATGTATATTAATTATGAGTGAAAATCATATACAATATAATTATTAATCATATAAATTTAAATACAAAATTAAAATTGATATAATCAATTGACATATATAATATCTATAAGAATATCTTTACTTTAATTTATTTTCAAACAGAATTTAATTCATTTTAAATTAGATGTTAATATAAAAATAATTTTTATTTTTAAATTAAATATAAATTTACAATAAATTTAAGAAATATTAATTATATTTTTTTCTTTATCACATTTACATTTATGCTTACATCATCTTTATCATCAATATCTTTCCATCCTCTTTCACATAGCGATTTAGATTAGCATATTTTAAAGCATTTGAGGATTTTTAAGTGTAATGAATCACTGATTGTGTTGAAAAATTAAGCCAAAAAGCGTGTTTTATTAATAATTGTGTGAAATTTATTAAGAATTAACGTGTTTAATTTGAGGCGGTAAAAGTACTATTACTACCATTTTCGGTCCAATGTGGGACCCACTTCGATTAGCCCTTTTAACAAATATACTAGTAGTTCGAAACGCAATTGAAATTATTATCTTCCAGTTTTTCAGCAACAACGAAAAATCTCTCAAAAAGCTTTCCTCGTCAATGGCGTCGTCGTCGTCAATTCGTCATCGTCTCGTCCTCTCCCTGACGATTCTCATCGGAATCATCTCAATCTCCGCCACAACCGCAAGGCCTTGCAGAGGAGGAGCGTTCTTCATCTCTACCTATTCGCTTCTCCACCGTCGTCAACAACAACAACCCCAATCAAAACCCTAACCCCAACTCTCACAATTTCCTCCTCCTTAAGCCGCTTCCTTTCGGATCCCTCACCATCTTCTCCGACTTCAAGAACCCCAACGGCGACGATACCTTCGAGATCTTCGTCGAACGCCGTCTTCGATTCCCCCACGAGCTCGAGATCCTCCGCCAACAACGTCTACAGGAGGAAAGACATCGACAACAGGCACTCTACGAACAGCGCCAAAATAATCCTTTTGAATTGTTCTCGTCGCAGGATTTTACTTCTCTCCGTGATCGCACCAAGGATATTCTCAGTGTCGTCGTAGCTCTGCTTTTCGGCGTCGGTTGCGGAGCTCTCGCTGCCTCCGCAATGTACTTGGTCTGGACTTTATTCGCTCACCGGTACGAATACCTGCACGCCGATCAATTTGATTCGGATTCGGAATCTGATGAGGCTGATGTTGAATCTCCCAAGAAGATGGGCTATGTTACGATCCCAGCTGCAGAAAGTAAGTGAATTTGAGAACTGTGTATAGATTTCATCGTCGAATTATCCTTAAAAGCAGATGATGAATGTTTTTAACGTTGTAATTTCGTTTATGACAATGGATGGATTGGATTACCGTATTATGTTTGAACAAGTGGTGCTACTACTTTGTGGTATTGTATTTGTCGATCTTTATAATGACTTAAAGCATTTGCTTTATATATGTGGAGTTCATGTATCTATATTTATCCAACATATATTTTGTTTCCTGCTTCTGTCATATACACATAATTGTGATTGTTGAGATTTTAGTAGTTGATTTGTGGAATGGTTGCATCTTTGTTGCTGATTCATGAATGGTTTTGTGAAACACTTAAGTATTTCGTTCCTCGAAAAGTTAAGGATTAGTAATCCTTTTTATCTGGAACTGAATCATTTCCTTGTATCTTAAGCAGAAAAGGTTAAATCTCCATTGTGGCTCATAGTCGGGATTTTAAGAAATAAGGTCATAACATGTTGGTTAGAGTACAGGGTTACAGATTGTCATTTGACAATATTTAGGTTGTGCATATAGGCATAGTTATCTTATGGAGGTGGTAATTTTCTGTCTCTTGTGTGCAAATTCATTTTTCTCATTTTTGTTGCTGTCTATCTTATTATCCTTACAAGATCGTAAGCAAAAATCAGTGTTTTTGGGACTGATGAGTGCATAATATGAATTCATGGAGTAAGTCTTAGAGTATCGATTGAGAGATGAAGCTATAGTTCTCGTAACACTGAAGTCTGAACACTATTGATATACATGTCTTTTCTCCCCAGCCCCATCTAATGTGGGATGGCTTTCGAAAATTTGGTTTTTCATATATTTTTATGTCCCTTGATGATTCTTAATCTTATACATTGTTCATGTGTCTGGATTTGTCAACATATTTAGTTTGCCTTCAAGTTCTCCCACCCGGCCTTTTTTACACCACCAGAGCTTCTAGACTGCAATATCAATAAATTGCATACTCCTTGGCAATGTATTTTTCTCTTTCGTTAGTTTCTTCAGCATCCTGTTACTTCTTCCGATCTCAGATTTTAAACCCAACAATGATCATTTTTATGTTTCTTAGAGACATGAAAATTGACGCTTTGAACATGCCTGAGTTTCCTTACAAAAGTTTGAGTCCTTGTCGGAAAAACAGCTTTGTTTACATGATGTGATTATCGGTTTACTGCATGCTTAGGTTCTACTATAAGTTTTACTAGAAGTATAAAGTATCCAATGATGACCCGAAATATATTGAACTCTAGGCTTGTTATAAAAGATCCTAGAAGCGAATCTTTGTTTGTCAAGACTGGTTTTTGTTCAAGTTCATATCTGATGTGTGCGTTTTAGAGTGATTGAACAGATGAAGCCACAGGTCTCATAACTCTGAAATCTAAACTTACTTGTAATCAAAGAAACATACTTTTGCTATCGATATCAGTTTTCTTCGGTGAATAACATCTTAATAAATGATTATTCAAGTCCTAAAGTTGGAAATTCCAAATGGATCATGAGTCGATCACGATGGACTAATTATCGTCAAATGTTTCAATGCCCATGGATGTAAAAATTGCAATTTTCATTCAAAAATTAGCCAAGGCATTGACAATGGCATAAAGGAAGTCTATCGAGTAGCTTCATCATGTCCGAGTTGCTACTCTTTTTATGTCATTTAACCATATCTTGTGTCTCATCCACAAATATTGGCAGCAAAATTTGTCACCTGGTGGTGTGTATACTTGTTCCTTCTATTCAAATCCACAAAATAACTGGAAAGAAATATGACACGTCACTTACATTCAAACAAAACTAATGACAAATAACAGTATATGGTACTAACAACTGGCTAGAAGAAAGACACATCATCCTCCAAAAGGCATAGTAGTAAATGTAGTTATCCAATAGAGATCTTAGATCAGCTTCTAAGTGGGACATATGCTTTCTCCTTTTCTGCCACGTGTGTCTCAATATCCATTGGCCCATGCTCATGTCTGGACAACATTCTTCCATGGCTGGGTAGTTGAGCTCTGCTATGTGGTTCACATTGAAACTCAATTCACTATATATGTTTAAGTCTAAATCCTGAATTGTCAAATACAAAATCTCAAACCTTATAAAAGCAACTGTCAGATCATGGAAGCTTGTTTTTTCACTTGTAGATCATCATTCACCAACTCCATTGAGCTTGTTCCCTCTACGAAAACTAGAATATTCTCACAGCCCAAGAAGATTTCTAGTCAAAGATCTGTTGTTCCTTCTACAATCACTTGTAAGTATTTAAATGGCAATCTAACTCGTTGACCTTTAGAATGATGGGTTGACTCAAATTCTTTGTATGTATCAGGTTGCAATCTGGGATCAACTTCTTCTCCATTGGACGATGACAGCAAACCAATAATTCGTGGGGATTGGCGGGAACTAAGAGCGAGATTAGTGGCAGCAGAAAGACTATCAAGGCCTGAATCTACACTATCATCATCGCCAACGATAATTCTGGGCGAGAAATGGGCCAACGCCATTCACCATCCGGAAAAGAGGTTGCTTGCTAATCGCAACCGAAAAGCTAGATGGAGTCCACATTTTCGAACGGACGGTGGTCTTGCTCCTATCTACCGGACCGATGGGCCCAAATGGGATCATACTGAACAGGCCGTCCCTGATGTCGATCAAGGAGATGAAATCGACGGCGAAACTAGATGTCTCTGGCACTTTTTCCGACAGGCCATTGTTTTTCGGGGGCCCACTGGAGGAGGCCGTCTTTCTGTTGAACCCGGAAGGCAGCGACAATGGCATGGAAGGGAGCGGGGTGTTTGATCCTGTGATGAAAGGATTGCACTAACGGAACGAAAGAGAGTGTCGGCTGTGCAGCGGAGATGGTTAAGAGGAATGTTGTCGAGGTCAGGGATTTCAAGTTCTTTGATGGATATTGTGGTTGGGAGAAAGGAGCAATTGGATGAGGAAATTAGGAATGGTTATTGGAGTCTTGCAGCTTGTAGTCCAGGTGTTGTTGGGATGGCTACTGTTGGATGTGTTAGACTTTGGGAAGAAGTTACCTTCCTTCTGGGATCTAAAAAAGTTTGGTGACTTCACTCACACTCTTTCATCTCATATGTACAAATCTTGTGTGTACTTACTACTTACAATTTCTTGAATTCTAAGTAACAGTTAGAAACTTAGAACACTGCCCAACTCCCTCCCTCCGTATCAGAATAGTAGTCACGAAATAGCCAATTATGCTGCCATTGCAGTTACGCGTAGGATTAAGCAATTACGATCAAAATCAGATCATTTAAAAAGGGCCCTTTTCGTACTGAAACAAATATAATTGTACACAACTCAGTAATTTTCATGAGAGCAATCCATTTCAAATCAGCAATTTTCCATGTGAGAATTATTTTTGAAATCCTACAAACAAACAATATAAAAGCAAACAAGCATTGTTTAACAGCTTGGGAAATGTGATGCAGCAGAGAAAAGTCTTTGGCAGTTAACCAGAGAGTGTCTTTTTGCTTACGACATCGAAAGACATTCCATTCTCTTGAAGCCGTTGTTGGAGATCTGTCGGGCCAAATACAATCCCAGGTGGGAAAACCCCTCCTTTTGGTAGATTTTCGCGTTGGCTCAAAACAATGAGAGCACTCTGTACTAGTATTATTGGAGTAGTCAAGTAACCGATCTCAGGTCCCATAACTCGTGTAACTATTTCCATGTTTGGTTTCTGTTGTGGGACGAGACTACTACTGTCGCTAAAACCATGCCCCACAAACCACATCTTGAAGGAAGCGCTTCTTACCTCCTCCTCTGTGGGACCCTTCTTCTTAAACCATCCAAGGCTGAAAAGGGAAGGGAATTTTAAGAGTAGCCATCTTCCTAAACCAGTTCTTCCCATTACTCCCATGAAAACCCCAACCATGATGATCCGGAAGATGCCGAACACGGATTTGGTACCAATTTTTACTCCAAAATGAGCAGGCTTGAATGCCGACCAAAAGGCTTCTCTCGTTTCTCTCCACTCGGCACTCTCATTCATCCCTTGAAGACCATGGGGGTTCTCAGCCAAAGTCGCAAGTGTTCGTCGGACTACGATAGAATCTGCCGAAGGCAGCCTCACAGCCCAAAGGTTTATGTCCTTCTGGGTGTTCAATAGTTGGTCCTTTGGCGGGAGGAGGACCAGGAATCTGCATGTATGAAGAAACTTAGACAATGGCATAAACAAACAATGCTAGAAGACTCTTTTTGAAGAAAACTTTATCTACTCAATCAGGAAAGTTCAGCATCAAGCTTTTACTGCAAATAAACTCATAAAAATGGGCGCATTCAGGAATATCGAGAGATGACAACAAAATAATCCAATCTGTCAAGAAACAACTTTCCATTTTATGCGACATCTGTATAAAAAAAAAAAGTTTTTTAGACATTCTGGTACAGCAAGCTACCATGTAAGCTTCACAATGAGTTGAATTTAGTAAAAGCAGTCGAAATCTGATAGTGAATAAAAGGACGAGTTTACCAAATCCATTAAGCTTTTGTGATTGGCACATGATTATAAGCTCAGTAATTCACCTAAGAATAATAAAAATGAAAACTTTCTCACCACAGGTCTTGCTCTTTTGGGCCGTGATCGTCTCAGCTCTTGCAGTTTGCTCATATTGGCAACGCCCAAAACAGCAGATTCATAAGTCCCGAAATTTCCAACAATCCTCTTGTCAGATTCCAAGCTTAGGTAAGCCTCAACATTGTTGGGCACTGTTGGAGCTTCCCATTGCCTGGAGTTGAACATCAACCCTAATTCCGCCGGTATAGAATCAAACCCACAAGCAGAAATTACCAAAGCACCCTTCTCCAAAGCTTTTTCATGGTAATTTGCTTCCATCCTCTCCATAAACTCTGGTTCACCACATATATCCAAGTAATCACACCTCGAAATAGAGAAAGTAGCAGTACAAATGAATGACGAATTCACAAATACACTACAAATCAAGAGTTTTAATTTAAACAATTTAAATATGTTTTATTTTTTGGTATTGGAGATAATAAATGATGGATTAACTACCCGGTCTCGGCGCAGGCGGCAACGACGGGATCGCCATGGAGGCGGAAGGGGCCGACGCAGTTGAGGATGAGTTTGGTCTCGGAGCAGAGGCGGCGGAGGGAGGAAGGATCGGTGGTGTCGGCGGAGAGGATGGGGATTGGAGGCGGAGGATTGGGGTGGGCAGCCCATCGGAGAGTGTCGGACAACTTAGTGGGAATTCCGGCCGGCGAGAGCGAAGGAGTTGAGAGGAGGGTGGTTGAAGAATTTGAGTGCCTCTTTGACGACGTACTTTCCGGTGAAGCCAGAAGCTCCCAATATGATAAGATCATATGGTGGGTGATTTTGAGTTGGCTCCGCCATCGTTCAAGTCAAAGATCGAAGTACTCAGTTGTTAGTATCTCTAGCTGTTATAGTCCCCGCCTGCTGATACAATCTTAAATTGTGTGCCAATGTCAATGAGTAAGAACTTGTGTTCAATTCCTATTGGTGCGTTTGCTAGCTAGTAGTGTAGAACAAAATTTTATGATATACCAAGTAGGTTAGTATAATCTATCCCCAAATCCACTCTTCGAATTCATGATATTTTGATCAATAATTCTTCAGTTTTCACTTTAAAACTATAAGTTTTAAAATATATAATTCACATCAATTATTTTAGTTCATTATGATTGTATAATCTACATAAATCTTTTTTAAATACCGGTTAATGCAATTTATTCATCTAAGTTAACTTCGTAGTAGTTTAATTCATTTTTTGATTCAACATTTTTGGATTATACAAAAAGGCATAATTCTCTCTCAAATCCCAAATAATTTCTAAAAGTTACGTCTTAAAATCGATCATGACCTCTAAAATAAGAGTCCACGTGAATAACTATTAAACTAACAAGTTACCTAACAACAGGTTACACGTTACAATTCCTGTGCTAATCAACAAAGATCTACATAAATTGACTCACGAACAATATCAAATTAATATATCAAAAAGTGAAATAAAGTTGGGTACTATACTATTTAGTATTTTTCCCACCCCCAAAATGTATAGTATACTAAACAAATTTCATCCAATGCATATTTGAAAATACTATTTGCCACATGGTATTGATTAGCATCCTCCTGGATGATTGTATGAGAAAACAGAGCCATCAATCATAATAATAGAAAAAAGTATATGATTTTTCGAGAAAGACCGAGATTTTATATTATTCAATTGGCTCGGAATACATATCCAAGGACGAAATATTAATTATAATGTCTTATAAATTAAACATTCATCCCTCTAATACTTAATTATGCCATAAACATACCTCATCAAATTAAAAGCAGAAACAATAAGAGAAACAACACAACAGCACAACATAACATTATTATTATTTTCTTAAGCTAGGTAGCTTTTTCAATAGAAACCGGGGGAGGAGGAGGAGGCGGCGGCATGTCACTGTGGTGGCCAATGTTTGGCTTCACCATGCCAGCATCATCAAAGACATCATTGTTGTTAAAAGTACTCGGACCGGCATGATGATCACCATTAATGTTGATGGCATCAGCACCAGAACTGCCGGAGAACGACGATGATGACGCTCCATTCATCAATTCCTTCTTACGAATCATCAGCTTCTTGTACATATTGGAGATCAACTCATTCATCTTGGCTAGATCATCCATGTCAAGTTGATCAGTAGGAGCTTCCAACCACCTTTGTGGTAAATTACCATTAGCACCCCTTCGCAGTTTCAGAAGCTTATTCTTGTCCTTTTCAAAATCCAAATCGGCTTCAACCTCATTGATTTGATGGCTCAGCTCATGAATCTTAACCCGCCTAAAAGCCTCCACGACCGAATCATGAGTGTTGTATTAGGCGGCGGGTTAAGGTTAAAAACCTGTTAGAAATAATTTATATACAATTTGTAAGTATCGTTATATATAACGAAATAATTTATATACCATTTGTAAATATCCCCTCTCACACACACATTTTATCTAAAAAAAAATGGTTCTCGTAAATAATTTAGATCAAAATACATATCCCAATATGTTTGAAAGATTGTGGAAATAACAAATACGTACAACACTGACCTCCTGGCGATTGCTTCGATGGACGGGTGCCCGTAAGAGTAAAGGCTTGCCGCCAGGTGAAAAGACCACGATGCCAACTTCAGCACCACAACAAGTCGAGATCTGAGACGCCTTCTTGTAAATATCGGATATGCACTTCGAGAACGTGAGGATCTCGTCATCTTCATTCTCGATTCAGCTTGATCTCCATATTTTGGCGTCCAGCGAGTCTTCTTCGCCGGGGCCTGCATGATTGAGGAGACAAAAAAAGTAAAATCGAAAATAAATATTAGAAGCTAGAGAATCAAGCCCGATTGTGTTATGCTCTTAATTATACGAGATATATATGCTTAGAACATGCGCTAAGATAGAATAGAAAATATTGAGATATTACAGAGTTTTGTTTTTAGAAAAATAAATAGAAAAGTAATCCTTTTCATGTAAATGTTATACACATTAATCTAGAATAAAATAATAGTATTGTAGGGTTTTTTTTTTTTTTTTTTTTTTTTACAGTATTATAGTCTTAAGTATTAATTCTATGAGTGTAAAAATTTATAAATTTTAGAAAGAAATAATTCCTTAATTTTAAGCATATCATAAAATAATACACACATTGAGTATGTAAATTATTCTTTAACTGTCCAAAAAAATGAAAGTATATATAGTTGGTAAACTTTAATTTATGTTAATATGGATATGATCAAGGACAATTTAGTAGCTTGAAATATCAATCTAATATACATTAGAGAGCATAAAAATTTGAATTATATAATTTATTGATGTATCAAATTTAAATATGTTGATATTTATATTTTTTTTAAAAATAAAACTATTTGAATCTCTATTAACATGCCAATCTATTGTAGAAAATAAAACGTGTTTATATTGATTTTAAGTGTATGTTTTAGCTGGATTATATTCGAGGCCCACTCTTTTGTAGGACCTACACTTTCTTTCTTATTATATTTCTTAATATGTGAGATGTATTGGGAAGACCTATAAAAAAAAATATTTCTTAATATTATAGCAAATTGCCGGTAGTTTGATAAACTGTATATTTGAGTAGATGTATGAATGTCTAGATTTTTTTTTGTTTAGAAGGTTCTTATTATATTTCTTAATATGTGAGATATATTGGGAAGACTTAAAAAAAAATATTTCTTAATATTATAGCAAATTGCCGGTAGTTTGATAAACTGTATATTTGAGTAGATGTATGAATGTCTAGATTTTTGTTTAGAAGGCACATATTGGATTAAAATATTTTTTTCTGGTCTATTAAAATCTTTAATATTATAACAAACCGTCAATAGTTTGATAAATTATTTGTAAATTTGATTAAATTCATGTATGTTTAGATTTTTTTTTTTTTTTTGTTTAGAGTGCATATATTCAGTAAAAATATTTTTTCACTCTATTAAAATCTTCTTCTAATAAAAAACAGGATAAATTTTGCTAACATTCAAAGAAAAAAATGTAAAATCATGTTCCACATTACCTTATAAATAATATGAACAACTAATTGAATTGCTCAAATTATTGAATCGAATGTTGACATGACCTTTATTTTTTATCCTACTAATTAATAGTCATAGAGACATCTGCTAGACAAATATTGTAATCATATTAATTAATTAAAAAAATTATAATTTAATTTTAGAATAGCATATGATATATATATATTGTTGTTTTGATTAGGAAAAATGAGAATATGGAAAAAATGACATGATGAGATTTTGATTAGAAATAAAGAATTTAATTAGAAAGTTGAAAAAAATAGTTGTATTATAAGTTTGATTATGGAATAATTTTTTAAATGATAAATAAGAAAAAAATCCATATGTCAAATTTTAATTCGTCAATAAAAAATCATGTGTCGAATTTCGATTCGATAATAAAATCTACAATTAGAACAACTCAATTAATATTTATACGGACTTAAAACATACTACTCTTTTCCAAATTAGATGCAAATTTTTAATACAATTTATATGTAAAAATTCTCATCAATTTGGAATAGAGATAGTAGTATCTATTTATTTAGTAAGAAAAGGCCGCAAATCGTATGTGAATGTATACTTTTTCAAAAAAATTAAATATATATTTTAAAAATTAAATAGATATTATATATAATTATTTTATTGAATTTTATATTTAAGAATGTTATATTATATATGAGTTAGAAGTTTTTTTAATCACGTTAAAAAAAATATAACTCACATTAATAAAAATTAAAAATCTTTTAAACTATAAAATTATATCATGTGATATATATATATATATGTCATTTTATTTAGGTGGAATGAGAATAAAAAATAAAATGGAGTGAAAGTTTAATTAGGAATAAAAATTTAATTAGGAAGTTGAAAATAATATTGGTTAGAAGTTTTTTTTTTAAAGTCACGTTAAATAAAATACAACTCGTAATAATAAAAATAAAAAACTTTAACTATACGAGACAAACACCAAATAAAATACGAACTCATAATAATAGTAAAAGGATCGAGCTTTAATGTAAATACGTGTCTACTCTCGATCGAGAGAGAAAAATTTCTCAAAACCTATACCGAGACAAACACCAAACCTCTGTCCAGACTTCGTAAATGCATTCAACGACTCGATAGATGGGAGACTAAATATATACATTCTTCGCGAGATTATGAACACATACACGACAAAAAACGCCGCTACGCGAGTCAAGAAAATCAGTCCCGATTATACGAAGACCTCTGAGCAGAGACCGAAAAATTGAAATTCATCGATTCCGATTCAGTAATTATAGACAAAAATACATAGAAGAAAGAGGAAACGAAAAGAATAATATTACACCAAAGAGAAATCCTTGTTGCCTCGCTGGAAAACCTATGTACGTCATCCATAGAGTGAACTCCAATTTTGAGGAGTTGTAATCGTGAGCGACGCAGACACCAGAGAAGATCACGGTCGAGCCTATGCGTGTCGAGAACCGCCATCACGGTGCCTTCGTTACGGGAATTTCGAGGTGAGTTTTCAGTCATTTTACTGTCGAATCGAGACGATTTATATGTTAAAAAGATCATTAGGAGGAGTAGAATAACATAATAATAGATCAAAGTAAAATAACTGATTTTTAAATTTTGACCGGAACTTCAAGTCACGTTTCCGGCCAAAGCTTTCATCAAATCAAAGAGCTATAGAAGAGTAAAACACTTAGAATTAACTTAGGAACAGACATACTAAAAGATGAGAGCCAACGAGACGACTTTTAAAAAACATGTTGACCGAACATTTGAGTTTGATTTTCCGGCCAAAGTGCTCACGAATTTGACCAAACCGACACCACCATCGTGTTTATCTCGATCGAAACGAGTCGACCATGTGAATTTCGCCGAAATTCGACGACGACCGGTCGGCGTCGCTACGTGAACGAGCTCGGTCGGACCATCGTGGAGGTTTGCCGGATTCTGGAAATATCTGGCCGGCCATACTTGTTCTAGAGTGAGAAGATGAACTAGAGAGAGAAACGAAAACGGAGGAGAAAATGATCCGAACTCGGTCCGGAATCGAGCTTTTATAATCGATTTTTGGTAAAATTACTATTTTGCCCTCAAGTATTTAAATTAATTACAAAAATACCTTAAATCTCTAGAAATAGTCAAAGGATAAGATTGTCTTTTACATATACCAAACCTGTTTAAAGTCAGTCGAACCTATATTTTCATTCCGAACCTAATAAAATCATTTTTACTGGCTCTGAACCTACCAAATTTTTACAGTAGGTAAAATAAATTGTTTTGAACACAAATATGTAAAATTTGGATTTAATGGAGATCAGATTTATTTTATTTTGATTTCTGAGTTAATTAAGATTAAAAGAAATAATTTAAATGTAATTAAGTGTTTTAAAAATTATTTAAAGTAATAATTCAGTTTAGAAAATTATGAAAAAATGATAGTATATTATTTTAAATGATTTGAAATATTATGTGAATTTTTTTAAATATTTTTATAAAAATATTTAATTGAATAATTGAACTAAGAAAATTAATTATAAATTATAATAAAAGAAATGATTTTAAGATAAATATTAATATAGAATGAAATAGATAAATGTTTTAAATTTAAATTAGAGTTATTGCGACGAGTGTGACGCGTAGAATTTAATTCGTGTAATTTCTTCCAATAAACGTAAGTACGTATGATATTAATAATCGATATTTCGATAGGTCGATAAATTGCAACGATTAATTGGACGGAGACGAATCGAGGAGCTATTAAAGGTGAGTGTTACTTTCATTTTTCTCTATGAAAAATATGTTGATGCTTTATGAAATATATATATTATATATCTATGCCATGATTTCCGATTATCTCATTGCTTTATGATTTATTCAAATGTATGGCATAGATATGTATTATAGTTTTAAAAACTGGAGAGAACCTTCATAAACCCTAAAAGCAAAGTTTTCTTTGCTTCTTAACGATTTAAAAGCAAGATTTTGCTTTACGATGAATGATTAATGAAAAGCAAGTTTTTGCTTTATTATATGTATTATACAAATGCGAACTCAATAAACAAATGTTTTATTGATGATGGGATTCGGTCGACTTTGTGGCGACCCAATCCATGATGAGTACTAGGTCCTTGTGACCCCTTGTTGTGGTACGATCGGATGGTACGGCTCCCCTAGTATATCTAGTTGGAGTTTTATTTGCGCCCTTTGTTGATGGGTGACGGTAGACTAGGATACTACGGATAGAGTCGCTCCTATTGTCAGTCATCCCGATGTTTTTCATTGATGGGGTTCGACGATCTCTAAAGATGTTTTATGATGATTTCGATGAGAAAATGATTTAAGATGTTTATGATCCAAACGTTTTACCTTAATAAATGTTTTAATCAAATGTTTCCAAAGTAAAACCTCACTAAGCATTATAGCTTACCCTTTTCGAAAAATATATGTTCTTTCTCTCCGAGTTGAATTGGTGACTTGGAAGGTGAAGTTTAGCGGTAATCATTGTTGTACGATATCGAATAAGGTGGGCTCCGCGAGCATTAGGACTCCTTCTCGCTATTTATAAATATTATAATATTTTTAAATAATATGTACTATATTTTCCGTAAAAGACATTATTGTATAATTATGTGTGTGATCGACTTGATATTGGCTAAATTCGACTTGAGCTAATAAAATGTTATGATTTTAAATAATGGATAATCGAATAAGTTAAGTTAATGAAACGAATAAGTCGACACGGGCCCTGGGATGAAATGGTCGGGAGCGAGGCCCACGTTAATCTATTTGGACATGAACGTTTTTTAGTAATCTCTATATTTTTAGATTCATGTGAACAAAAGATTTCCATTTGAATTAAATAACATATAACTATGAAGTCTATTGATTAACATAACACAAGACTACAACTCGGAAAAAACTCACTCATCCCAACAAGACTACAACTCGGAAACAACTCGCTACGCTCCACCAACACTACATACAACTCCGGAAGCACCTTGCTAAGCTCAACAAGACTACAACTCGAAACAACTCTAATACCAACAAAGACTACAACTCGGAAACAACTCTCAAGCCCAACAAGACTACAACTCAGCTAATACCAACAAGACTATAACTCGAAAAAACTCACTAAGACCTAACAAGACTACAACTCAGGAAACAACTTGCTAAGCCCAACAACACTACAACTCGGAAACAACTTGCTATGCCCAACAAGCACTACAACTCCTGGAAAACCATTCGCTAAGCCCAACAACACTACAACTCGGAAACAACTCAATAAGCCCAACAAGACTACAACTCAGGAAACAACTTGCTAAGCCTCCAACAAGACTACAACTCGGAAACAACTTGCTAAGCCCAACAAGACTACAACTCGCTAATACCAAACAAGACTACCTCATAAAAAACTGCCTAAGCCAAACAAGACTACAACTCGGAAACAACTCACTAAGCCCAACAATACTACAACTCGGAAAACAACTCGCTAAGCCCAACAAGACTACAACTCGGAAACAACTCACTAAGCCCAACAAGACTACAACTCGGAAAACTGTTAAGTCCCAACAAGACTACAACTCGGAAACAACTCGCTAAGCCCAACAAGACTACAACTCGGAAACAACTTCGCTAAGCCCAACAAGACTACAACTCGGAAACAACTCTGCTAAGCCCAACAATACTACAACTCGGAAATAACAACTAGCTAAGCCCAACAAGACTACAACTCGGAAAAGCTAAGCCCAACAAGACTACAACTCGGAAACATCTAATCCCAACAAGACTACAACTCGGGAAACAATTAATCTCAGCGAAGACTACAAGCAGTAGAAGAAAAAGAAATGATCAAGTACTCGAATTAATCAAACAATAGGGACTAAACAGTTGCTTTGACCAAACTCTCAGGCTGAGTAGTAACTTTCGCGAGTTGGCTTGTTAAAATGTTTCTCGAGTTGTAGGCTTGTTTGTTTGTATAACATCCCGAGTTGCAGCCTTAGTTGACAAAAATTTAGAGATGTCGACATTCAGGTGCAAATTTCACTTTAATAATTGATCCTCCTTTTTCTGATCTTAGTTCAAAGAAGTCCCTCAAGTCTTCCCTGCATATCTAAACAAGTCTTGCAAGAAAACTGGATGTCTCTCCAACTCCAAATATATGTAGGACGTCAATCGATTTGATTTGATGAACGAATCGAACTAAATTAATTTAATTTCGGTTTCACAAAGAAAAAAAGGAAAATCCATACAAAGAGATAAGTATATATAAAACCAAACTGAGAGTTTACAATCCCTTTCTTTATCTGGCTGTGCTTCTATTTCTCACTCTGTCACGTTCCAGCCATTCCTCAGTCGGACAAGAGCTAAACCGTTTTCTAGGAATTATGTTAACCCAAACCCGTTTCAGAGCTCCATTTCTAGTTTTCGGGTCCGACGGGCCACGAGCTCCTCCACAATAACAGCAGCAGCAGACGGAGGAGAAGCCGCCATGAGCATCGACAACCTCCAAAGCTTCATCGACGTCAATTTGGGAAAATGGCTTGGCTCGTTCTATGTTAGTTTACAATCATCATTACTTTCATTTTACTAATTGATCATAATGTCGAATGCCCTGCTACTCCTTTTTTTTTTTTTTTGTCTATCACCTGT
>JANIEQ010001812.1:0-18874 GCA_024708375.1 Oxalis stricta
TTTCATTTATCGTGAGCGCACTAACGTTTTTCGTTGCCATACGACCACGTGATCTCCGTTAAAAACTTAACGAGTCAGTTAACTCCACTGACCATTCTCTAATAACGGATAGATGCTGTAGTTTGAAGGCCATTAATGATAATTACATTTTAATAGTGTAAGGGGCCAAAGTGTACTTATCCCAATGGCTTAGTGTACTTATCCCAATGATTTACAAGGGTTTGTTTTCCATAGAGAGACATAGGAGGCCATGCTAATGAAAAAAAAATGTTTGTTTTTAGCGCTTTAATACAAAAATAAGTAATAATATGTTATTTTTGAATTTTCTAGTGTATAAAGAAAAATTGGTTTTAATAAATAGCTTTAACAAAGTTACTTTGAATGCATGATCTTTTCCAAAGGAAATCATAAAGCTTCAGCATCTGGACAATAGTATTAAGATAATTTAGAATTTAGAACTTATTATTTTATTTTATTTTTTGGTTGAAACTGTATTCTTTTATGAAGGAACTCAGAAACACTCGAGAGCTGACTTAGGATCGAGCTACAGAACTTACTAGTTACTAGTGCACATCCTTATATTAAATTAATCTAAAAAAAATCTAAAATATATACTAATAAAAACATTAAAATGAAAGCCGACACTAATATCGTCATCGCATTTCCAATTAAGTTTGGTTTTACATTTGAATTTTGCGCTTTTGACATTGTACGAAGTCAGCGTGAAAAATTATGTCAGTTGACTAAACGTAAATGGTTGGAATTAATTTGACTTGTGACTTGGCAAAGATACGGTCCATTCGGTAATCAACTAGAAGAGAAAATCTACATAGCGTCAACATCTAACTTTACCATTCGACATTTTTTTAATATAGTAGTAATTAACATAAAATTAAAGAATTATACTAATGTTATCCTAGCTCAATGCGCTTGATAATTGATTTGTTTATTCAAAACTTTTAATTAGTTTTTCATAGAATAATTTAAATAATATTCTTCTATGTGAATATTATAGAAAACCCTACTCATCGATCCCCTTTTAAAAACATACAGATCAGTATCCATTAAAATATCATTTAGTCATTGTCAGTATATTAGATTAAATTAATTGAGATAGATAAAGTTTGGTGAATGCTTGTAGAGTAATTAAACATAGCTATTATCAGGGCTGAGGAGGTGTATTAATTGTATACAATGGTGGTTGACTTTTGATCAGAAACAGAAAGGAGAACCTAAAAAATAAGAAGATATTTGTAAGAAACAGACTACATTACACGATAATGGATTGACAAAAAAGCATACGCATTAAAAGCTGAATTTTCATAATTCATGATCGGATCATTTCCTTTTTGGAGCTAGCATACGTTAATTTGTTTGCTCCAAATATATTCTAAACATTTAAAACATAGTATATACTCTATAAAATTCTGTATAAAAACTGGAGTGAAGTAGGGATTGTTCAAAATACGGAAATGGGGTAAACTGTCAATAGGAGTTTTCATAGTTTGGTTGCGGAATTTATTACATCTCGGCTGAATCCAACTTGTAGACGAACAAGAGAAAGATAAGATAGCATTTTATTCGGGAGTTTTTGTTTTTTTGCATATTTTATCTACTTGTTCACAAACTATACTTATTGTTCATGTTATTTCCGTTTAGTGATGTCGAATGCATGTCGATCTAAACATCTTTATTTTCATATGAATATGTCTCAATAGTTCAATCCCTAAACGATATTATTATTACCAACGCTTTCATTTATTTTGGAGTAAAAATATTATAAAAAAATCGACAAGTAACATAATTCAACTCTCAGTATATTTTAATTCAAGTAATAATATTTTCCTCAAAAATGAAATGGGTAATTAGTTTTTTTTAATCCATCGTGATGTATTTACATTATGATAGTCATTAAGGACCCACACAAATGGGTTATAGAAAAATTATAAAAATACGTCAAAAAATAGACATGATATAAGAGTTTTTGAAGTGATATAAAAAAATATTTTTTATACTATATTTTCGAAGCAATTAATTTAATTATATAATTAATTAAATTAATATATTTTGAATGTAGTGTTTTTGAAAAATGTGTGTTAATTATATGATTAAATATATCCCAAATATATTATTCCCAAAAAACATATATATTTAATTATTATTTTTTAATTAATTATAATTAAATATCTCAAAAATACAATTTTTAAAACATATATTGCATGTTTATCTATATAGGTTATTAGTACAAAAGTGGCGCACCCGATCATTTCGTACTTCATGCTTACTCTTTGGCCCTTCACTCGCTCGTGTGTGCCTTACACACACACAAACATTTTCAAAGTCGTATTCAGTCATATGGGATGGCACTAATTTTTGTCTCTAAATCTAAGTTCCTTTCAATTGATTTGTCAGCATCCACACATACCTCAACCTTACAACATTGTGACGTCACTATTTTTATTTTTTTGTTTATTAGCCATTTTTTTCAATGATAGTTTATTAGCCTATTATAGTATAAGTATGATGATTAATTAATGTTCATAAAAACTACACTTCAAATGGGTTAATCATGAGAAGCATATTGTTTAGTTTCAGTTTAGTTTCGCGTTCTCTTCTCTTATATAAATATCCAGTTCATCTAACAAGCTCGAGTATATGTATCTGCTGTCATTTGACCGCTTTTATTTTGATCAGACTCGGATTAATCCATCTACTACTCGATAGATTGACATACAATTGTACACACATTATAATACTATCTTGTTTTCGCTTATAGCATGCAATGAATCTATCTTCATATTATCTATCTATTTTAGTTTACAATTAATTATCATTTATATATATTTGTGTAAGAAAATATGAAAATTAATATAAGAACGTAAAAAGGTTTGCGTTACGACTCTTCCAACTTATATGCAGATCCACCCATATTCAAGCGTGATTAAACTCATCTAATCGAATTCTCTAAATTAGTCCCATCGTCTATCAAATTTATTTTACACATCCAATATTGGTGTAGTTTATATAAGCCTTGCTCAGGAAATTAAACCAACTTATCATGCCAAACATCTTGGCCAAATTCCATATATATAACCTTATCATAGATAAAATTTATCCGTCTAAAAATATACTCGCGAAGAGGCAAACACGTACCGTGTGTAATTAATTAACTTAATGGTATGAGATCACAGCAATACCAATTAACGTCTTGAACTCTCTCTTACCATTCTTGTACGGCAATTTAATTAAAGAGCTAGTAAGATAAAAATTTACAAGTAAAACTAATCCGCAGCAAATATAGATATGTATGATATTAAAACATAAAAAAATATATATATAGATATGTATATTTTTTTAATAAATCGTTTTTATCTCTCAATTTTGAGATTTATTTTTTTAGTCTTTCTGCGATATCCTCAATGGTTTATCTGTGAACATGTCTCTTGTTTCAATCGTCAGTACTGAAACGATAAAAAATTTACAATAATTTTTTTCCATTCGCGGAAAGTTGGAGATTGAACCCCTACTATGTTAAAAGACAAAGTGATGAACCACCACACCAATCTAATCATGTAATTTTGAAATTACATTTTTTAAGGTCTCTTTGGATATCCTCCCGCCTGAAGCCAGGTGAGACTAATCTCTGTTTCAACTATCGACATCGGAAACGATAGCGGCTGCCACATAAATTTTTCCATTCACAAAAATTATGAATCAAATCTCAACCTAATAATTAGAGGGAACGAGACGCTGAAACCGAACACCACAACCCTAATCGTTTCAATTTTGAGATTTATAACATTCACATAACATATCAATATAGTCTACAAGATTCTCATTTTATGACATTTACGTGTAATAAAAACGTTCCTTTTAGTAGAGACAGAAGGAACTTTGGTTGACTAATATTCAAGTTGGGGTTTCATGTTCTTCCAAACAAAAATACAAGAACCGCAAATTACGGTTTGACAACAACACATGCTAAATGTGACCATTTAATTTCAACTCTATATGTGAGTAGTGTAATTACTGGGAATTGACAAGAATGTATAGCGGCAAAAATGATTAAGCTTCGGAGCGAAAGCGAATCGTCATGTTGTAAATTTGTCTGAGTCAAGAGGAGTATTATACTTTTTGTATTATGTAAACTAATACACCAAATTGCTTTCTGTTTGCATACATTGAAGAAACTTTAGAAGATAAATGAAACTATTGAACTAATCGGTTAATTTATCGATAAATCTCAATTTAAATAAATTTATCGATAAATTAATAAAGACGTCGATAATTTAATGATTCGATATTTTATTATTCGACAAGTATTGAGAGGTTTGATTTTGAGAAACGAATATTGATAATTTATGGATAGATTATATTAGAAACATATATAAAAAAATAAAATTATGTAAACACATATTCTTATCTCTCTTCTATGATCAATAACTATCAAACAAAGTAGGAGATTTTATGAGATTACATTAATTAATCTACTAAAAATATGATCGATAACTTTCATTAACTATGATTCATCTTATAGCCAGGTTCTGAAAAGATGAATGTATCTCAGTTAGAGTTATAGACCGACCCTTCACTTGTCAACAACCTCCACTCCACTTTGGTTGAGAAATTGAAATGTATGGACAAGAGACAAATGCTCATGGCATACACTCCTAAAATAGAAATCGATAAACCTACTTGCAAAAACATTATAAAAGTTTTCATAGTTCCAATCCTACAATATACAAGTAAGGAGTTAATTCCAGACCTTGTCTTACTATATATGTGTGCTTTCTTTTTTTTAATTGTGTGGTTATATATTCACCGCCAGAGAAGAAAATAAAATCGAAATGTAAACTAAAATGCGTAACCATCGTCCATCTAAAATGTCATTTTCAGGCTCTGACTCTTAGGGGGCGGAAGAATTACGAGAGAAACGAAAAAAAAATAAAGGAAAGGAAAGGGAAAAGGGATTGAAAATAGTGGACCCCACATATATTACTTTGCACGCGTGCTGCGCGTGGACCCCACGGCGTTGACTTCACGACTAAAAGTCATAGCTAACAAGGATGACGTACCTACGTCACCGGCGGTAGTCTACATGTAGTCGTCTTCTAGTCCCACTGTCTTGCCGCCCACAAGTCAAAATTCCATTTTCATCTCAAGATTTTCCAGAATTTATTTATTCTCTTTACATTCTTTTTTTCGGTTGATAACATTCTTTATACCACATATGGACAAAAAAAGATGATCAAATTGATAAATATTAGATCCGTTAATTAAAGAAAAAAGGAAAATGAAAAAAGGGATCGATTGAAAACATGATCAAACTAATCGAACTAATTTAAACTACAAGTTGAAATCATTTTAAGACTGAAATTATAATGTAAATTGAATTTCATCTAATTGATTAATTCTTTAATTTCTTCTATTAATGAGGAAGTGATATTATTGAAAAAGTTAGGTTGTGGAGGACGATAAATTGGATGAAAGCTCTAATATTTCGAACTAGATAAAAATTATAGGTTTAATTCAATACATCATCAAATAACAAAAAGTTCAATAAAATATATGTATGTCAAGATTGGATACATGTCATCCATCAATTAATAAAAAAATATATTTTAAACGATCACTAAAAATGCATAAAATAAAATGTCGAGATTATTTTCTTTTCCCCTCATTCGACCGTGGTCGGATCCGCCACAGAGATGCATAAAGTTGTGCCAATTGTATAACAAAACTATTCAAAAGATCAATCTAGCTCAAACTTTGAAACGATACTTACGATCATGCCAAAGCCACTGAACTAATTACTCATTGCGTCCCAATTTTTTAATATAAATTGTTTTAAAAATTTATGCATCATTTCTGTAGGCAAGTAGTAATTTCTAGGATTTTCCAGTCTCATTGAACTCAAAGACATAAATTCCATAGTGACTTAACAGCCTTTCTGTATGAAAAAATAAGAATGTTGACATCTATACTAGTAAGAGCTAGCTAGAAGAGACGCAAAAGTTATAAAAGGTTTTGGCCTGATAGCATACGATCTCCCATATGATCCGTGAAATTAATGACAAATCCATCTTCGTTAATTAAAACTTGACATTCACTCCATATATATATAGTACTAGTACTTAATTACTACTCGTACAGTAGTTCATTATTGGTTATTTTACTTGATCGAAGCTGATCATGATATGTCTTTGCGAGTAGTGATTTCATTAAATTAAGTATCCAAAAATATTAATTGTAAGCGATTTCTGATACTTTAAAATTACATGAAGAACTTTGATGACGTACATCATATATATATTGAGTAATAATAGTCTAGGAACTTTCATCACTAAACTATTTCAGAATTGATTCTCAGGAAAAAAAAAAACTATTTTAGAATTATATATTGAAAAATAATTCGTTTGCTTTCTAAAAGTAGTAAAATGGTGTTCCATCACGTAGAATTTTACAAAATTTATAATTAAAAAATTATTTATTTAATTTTTATTTTTAATGTTTATATTTAAATTTAAAAGGTATATAATTTTATTATTTCTTTTTTTAAAGTTCATCATTCTTTTATAAAATATAATAATGTATATATTATTTTTATTGAATCTCAAAATCGACGAATAAAATATTTATAAGAACAAATATGATATTATATCAATTTTTCTCCTCTCCAATTATCCACAACTTATTAATGAACGTAACAAAATTCTGTTCCTTCAGGGACAGCCAAGTTTCTTTCTTATACATATCACATTTTGACCTATGATATAATTTAAAATAATTTAATCTAGCTAATTTAAAAAATAAATAAATAATGTACGTGTGCTTATATAAAACAGCCAACGAAATTTTTTATTATAAAAAAGCTGAAATTATAACATCTTCTGTTGGAATCCACTTTTGATCCGAACAATAAAAAACAATAATAGTTCAAGATCGAACTTCTTAATATTTTCATTTATGCACTACTTTTTATTTTACGCATGTATTTATTTTCGGTTGTGACTTTCGAATTTGTAACTTTCGATTTTAGTTCGCCCATATTGTTGGATCATGAATATTGTTATCAGTAACACCAATAACTTTTTTAATTTGAAAGTATTAGAATTTTATCAAAACTTATCAGTGAATTTACACGACAATTTTAATTTTTTTAATAATATTTTTTCCTCCGTAAAAAAAAACAAAGAAAGAAAGAAAGAAAAAATTGTTAAAAGGAGATTGATGAAGTAGAGCTTTTATGTAAACCAGTCCGGGCCGTCTTCCTGTGCCAGAGGCCTGTACGCAAGCGCAACTACTTTTTCCGAGTGAAAATGACATTCTTACCCTTTGTTATGGCCATGAACGTGATTGGTTATCTTGATCCTACGTGTCAGGTGACGTTAATTTGGCATAACTTAAGTGGACCAAACAGCAGCAACTTGTATGTTTATTTCCATTTTGTCCACAGCCACTGGATTTTAAAAAAGGAAAGAAAAGTAAAACACAAAAATATCTTTGTTATAAAAATAAACTGTTGCAACAGGATCATAGCTACTAATCTAATACCCACAGCCTAGTTAATTTTTTTAAAAATTAAATATTTTTTTCGCCTATTAATACAATTTTTTTAAAATTTTTTAAATATATTCAAAATAAATGTATAAAGATAATAGACGAAAGAATATTAATGTATTGAAGAGAGAATATTACTAATACTGAGAGTAATTTGTATATATATTTTATAGCTTTCGGCAGATTATTTGTTAATTTATATGTGCAATAATTAAGTATAAAAAATATATTTTTTTAGGTTTTCAAAAAAAAGAATATCCTCACCGAACAATCAAAAGACAGTAAGAAGATTAGTTTTACGTTTTCAACTCATCAGTGATACGAAAGAGCAATAATTAAATATATATTTGCTTTAGGGTACCATGTTTCAGACACCTATTTTCTTATTTCTTAAAATTAATAATGAAGTGACTTGGGGATAGTGGGAGATATATTGATCTCATATGCTTCACAGTAATTTGCTACCCGACGTTTATTAGAGGCAATTTTAACGTACGCACACAATAATGTTTATTGCATTGCAATTTATTTTCACTTATCATAGATACTTCCACCTTGAAATATTTCTTAATTTTTAAATAAACTAAAATTTACAAATATTTTGAAACAAAAATAATAATACTATATCTTCGTTTAGTTTCAAGTACGTAGTCCTCTCACCAAAGATATATACGGTTATCTTAAAACTGTTCTTAATTGGATTATTTTCTTGGATCTAGCACATGATCTCTGCTAATATATTACCTACTTCAGTCTTCAAGTACTATAATTATACATGAATTATGGCGGCATGATGAATCTAAGAATTTTGGGACGGTCTTATTATTTTGCTTATTAATTATCGATCCATATTAATTATTAAAAAGTGACGAATGAGGGATCATTATATTATAATCAAATTGAAGTTAATTATTTTAACTCATAAAAAAATTAAGAACATAAAAGAGTTGGAAAAGACAATGTTAGCCTCCGTGCCCTAGCTACTTTGATTCTGCCTTAAATTGAAAGGATCCTCCCAAGGATATATATATGTATACTCTTTAATTATATCGATGACAAGTGACATTCTAAACATTTGGCTAGCTCCCTAGCTAGAGCAATATATATTATTTCACCTTATTAGTATATGCTTATCTAGAGAAAAGAAATTAGAAAATCAAATGATTTAAAAAGGGAACCAAATAAAAAGTAAAGAAGAGTAGTAGTAAAGCACAAGACTTCAAAAGAATTTTTTAAAAAAATAATAAAGTTATAATCTTATAAAAATGTGACATTCAATAATGTATTTATTAATCTTTTGACACAACTTTACCTTTGTCTAAATCGGCCCCTGAAAAATGTCAACCACATTTCCGGTGACACACTTTCTCTTCCATCAGCACACCATCACTCACTAAACAACATACATACACATACATGGTCACTCTCTCTCTGTCTGAGAAATTCGTTTATATAAATACCATTAAGATGTAGCGAACCGTTTTCATCATTTTTATGCAAAAAGTACAAAACCCTCAACAGCTAACTCCCAAACGAGAGAAGCCAAACCCCAACCAAGATTCTCTACAAGCCATAGGGAGCTAATAAGATAAGCCAACCTAGATAGCTTTCTTGTTTATTATTAACTAACCACGACATGGCTGACGAGCATCACCACAACCAGTTTCATACAACTAATTGGTGGGACGCTTCGAGAAATATCAACACCAACGCGACTTCTCCTTCTTCTTCTTCTTCGGGCCTCAATACTAGCTTTGGTAAGTGGTCTTCTGCCGGTGGTGGTCATGATTCCTCCACCACCGGAGACAACAGCGGCGGCGTTATGGTTGATCCCAACTTGCATATGATGGGTTTAGGCTTGTTTAGCCAAACTCTTATGTAAGTTATCGAATTATTATTATTGTTTTGAAATAAATTCGATTGTATGTCTAACTCAACTCCAAACAAAAGTTGAGAAATTATTTCCTGTATAGAATTTTTGACTTTTCCTTTTTTGGTCTGACAGGCGCGGAGGAGGAGCGGATAAAGGAGAAGGAAGTTTCCGTTCGATGCTTCAAGAGAACTTGAATTCAATCCCAAGCTATCATCAACAAGAAGCTAATACTAATAACCAAGTTCAATGGAGGGAAAGGGTATTTTCTTTGGATCAATCACATGATCAGCTGAGTAGTCCCCATGGAAGTTCAATAACCGAAAACAGTTCGGTAGGTTATCAAGTCGACTCATCTATGTATGGTGGTGGCGGCGGAGGAGGAAGTTCTTCGACAACAACTTTATTACAAGGGTTAATTTTGGGATCTGCTGATCATCAAAATCAATATGGAGGAGTTAATTATGGCATGAATATGAATTCTAGTAGTAATGATTTGTTGGGCACTTCTTGGCCGACTAGACCTAATTCAACCACAACAATTCCTCAATTTCTAAGAGCATCTTCTTCACCTCCAAAACAACAACCGCCGCCGCCGTCTCAGCAACAGCCACCTCAAAATCAGTTGCACTTCTCCAATAATGCTCCATTCTGGAATGCATCTAATTCTGGCGCCGCCATGACGGATGTCAGGCCACCATTTTTCCCCACTTTACAAAATCAATTTCCTACTCCTAGCTTTGATGAAAAACCAAAGGTAATAAAATCTTTAATCTCCTCCTTAATTACATGCTAATTTAATGACGTCATTTTTTGCCAATTGTCGTAATCAAGTATTGTGAATTTGTTAGGTTGGCGCGGGTATATATATTTTATTTACCATGTAGTTAATTAACTTTACTTTTCGAATGTATTTATTAGATATGTTATGTTTCCACTACCGCATATGATATAGTCTGTTAGTAAAGTGATCACAATAATCGAATCTCATATATTTTGTTAGTTAATTTCCTTCTCTGATTAATGAATCTAATTAAGAGCCAGGATTATTGGAGTGTGATTAAACTTAATGCTTCTAGTAATTAATAATGTAAATTTTGTTGAGTGTAGAATATAACGGAGGCAAGAGAGACGAACATGACAAAGAAAAGTAGTGGTGGAAGTGAAACAGCTGCATCAAAAAGGCCTAGAAATGAAACATCATCACCATTGCCAGCTTTTAAGGTACTGTTCAAAATATATATAATTGCTAGCTTGAACAATCAATAGGGAAAAAATTAAAGCTTTTTTCACCTTTACTTTGAAGCTTTTTTACTTTAGCCATTAATGGACATTGGATGAGAACTTTGTTAACTTTGATTTTAAGGTGAGGAAAGAGAAGATGGGAGACAGAATCACTGCACTTCAACAATTAGTTTCACCTTTTGGAAAGGTAATTAATTGCATTCAAAAAAAAAATTTAATTAGAATTCTCAAATACATATTGATCTTGCATACATGATTATATATATCTTGATGATTATAAAGTTTTATACATGAGCACAAACCGTGCTGTATATTTTCAGTCTATACATTATTATTTTCGTCTCTAAATACATGCACAGGATCTTCCTAACTATTGTAATGTATTTAGAGACGTAGATAGTATTATTTACTAATACTTCGTTGATGAAAATAAAATTCTTTCTAACTTCGTTTCTTTGCTGATCAGACTGATACTGCATCAGTGTTATCCGAAGCCATAGAATATATCAAGTTTCTCCATGAGCAAGTCAATGTAAGTCAATTCAACTTTATAATTTGAAAAAATTTCTAACGCTCCTCATACAATTTTTTTTTCTTTTGAATTTTAAAGAGGAAAGTGCTTTATAGACATGAGTATAGTATTATTGAATTATGATTCTTTTTAACTAAAATAATTTGATTTCAGGTTTTAAGCACACCATACATGAAAAGTGGAGCTTCTTCGACTATCCACCACCAACAGGTATGCAAACATTCTCCATCTTGCTTGTATTTAAATTAGTATAGATCATGTTATCATGCTTTGGTGGGATATAGTTTTAAAATATTTTTCAACAACTAAATCATTGAAGTGTACATATAAAAAATATACTTTTCATTGGTCCAATAATTATAATATGACACTGCTACTTTACTGAGAATTTTTTCCCAAAATAACTAGCCATTGATTTTAGTGCATCACCACAAGTGTTTAAATTTCTATTTATTTTATTTTTTTCTCCATTGAGATTCTCTTTACATATATAAATCTGCAATAATTCAAACTTTTGTTCAAGAAATCAAGCATGTTCAACTATATGAAGCTTGTTTCAGCTCTATGTTTCACTAAGATTTTATCTACTATATATGAATGTGGCTCAATGTTTGCACCCACTCTTAAACGTAATTTTCAATCATTAGGTTCGATCACAATACTATTCTCTCCGTTCCATAACGTCTATCCATTTCGACATAAATTTATGTCTAGAGATACATCATTTTTTCAAAATCAAAATGGACAAACATGAAGGGAGTATCTGATTATTGACCGAGCGCAATTAGTATTGCAATCTTAAATTTGTCACTCCCTCGGAACATTTATAACCTATTTATAATTGATCGATGCAGGTTTCTGATAAATCGAAGGACTGTGAAGGACCAAAACAAGATTTGAGAAGTAGAGGGTTGTGTCTAGTACCGGTTTCGAGCACCTTCCCAGTGACCCATGAGTCTCCTGTTGATTTTTGGACCCCTACGTTTGGAGGGACATTCAGATAGATCGAGAGTTCACATCAAATTGCCTCAAACTAATATTCAGGCAAAATGAGAACAAATTCTTTTGCTGCAACTAGTTTTTGTATATTATCTTATCAGAAAACCCTAGACATGCAAGTTGGGAATTGATAAGGGATCATATGCAAAAATTTAAAAGGTACAAAACCTAGAAGCAGCCATACATTTGTCTGGTCCAATCCAAAAATATATTTTTTAAATGTATGTAATAATAATTTTTAGTGAAAAGGAAAGGAAAAAAAAGAAGAAAAAGGATTGAAATGACCCTTCAAAGGATATGGCATTGTTGTTGGGCCATCTACAGGCAAAATGATGCAACTTTGGCCAAAATATACTAGCTAGGACCATTTGGAAGCATTTTAATTGTTGTCTATTTAGTATGATCCTAACAACTACAACATTTTTAGCAGTCAAATGGTGTTTTAATTAGAAAATAAGTTATGATTAAATAACAGTTAGCTTGTGTGTTTAAGAATTAAGGGCATATGCTAATGATTATTAGGAAAGCTTTTAGATTGCTTTTGTGCAGAGAACATTCGTTGTTAGAAAGAGAGAGTCTGAGAGAAAACTGAAAAGCTTCTTATCAATTCTATACGTAGTCAATAAAGCTGGCACTTTCATTATTTATTTTGTTGCTGTTTGTTGTTGATTGTTTGGATAATAATATTAGTACAATTATTTTGTTAAATATGCGTTCGTTTTACATTAATTTGAAGCATATTAATTTTCTATTGCAGTAATTTGTCATAATTGTTATGAAGAGTTCATTTGTTTGCAGATCGAAGAGTATGCTCGAAACTAATACAGCAATACTATCAATTTTAGTTTGATAAATGTGACGGAGAAGATATAAATTGTTAGAAGATAATGAGAAATTTAATTAATTAATTATTCAAGAGTAGAATATAGATACTAGCTAGTCCGATTTGGAGAAATCACTTTTAATTTGTTTATCTTTTATGTGTTTGGAATATATGTGTTAGTGGAAGTCAGAGGCTGACCCACAATACACTCCTTTTCTTTCTTTATTTTTTCTTTGTAAGAAAATAAATAAATAAATAAATAATACGTTGTTGAATTATTTTCTCGTAACTTTTTACTATATAAATAGAAATGGAAGTTTGCATATGGAGATGCTATATTTGAGATATATATATATATATATATATATATACCAGCATTGCTTTTAATTTTTCCATACATTCGTCACATTAAAGAGCTTCCCCATGGGGAGGCCCTAACAGCAAAACAGCCTAAGATTTCCCTGATCAGTTCGAATGATTTATTAACCGTTGTATTTTCCAGTTCTACTAATTATTACTACCTCCGTTTTAGACATGTTATCCGTATCACAATACATCATGTTTTATATTTTTAGATGTATAAAAAATCTTTGTATTTAGTTAAGATCATCAACTACATATATGTATATTTAGATGAATCTCAAAATGTAAATATCATGTATTTTGAGATCGGATAGAGTATAATATTTAGTGCCTTGATGAATAAGTTGTGTTGTAACTAATTTTCACATTTCCTTATTTTGTACTAATCCAAGGGTTAATATTTGTAAGAATTGCATGGAAGACTAATGAGCAGTTGGGCAGAACATACTTAAGTGTATATATATGTTGTATTTCTAAAACACAAGAGTCATGAAATCGATCTCATCGGGAGAAAGTTCATTGAGAGGTATAATCTTAAACGCCCTGAATAGAAATACTGTATTATTTAAAAATATCTGAACAGTTCAAAGAGTTGCTAGGAAGGTAACTTTAGAGGCTTATACTATATATAAAGAAAAAGTACTTTTATTTATTTAATTTTTCACACTACGATAAGTTTGAATTAAGTTAGACTTTATTAGATTCCATGACTCCAAATCTATTGGCTAATTAAAATTTACGTACCTTAATGATGCTATAGGGATCACCACCTTGGTAATTAATTAACTAGTGCAATTTTTCTTAAGTAAACATCTGAGCAGCTTTACCTCATAAGAAAGCATAAAAAGAAAGAATCTTGATTCTTGCATCGATCATTTTCATGCTAATTTTATTTTCAATGTGTCATAAATCATTTGATATAGCTTTACTTTCCGATTGATATTTGTCTTCTCTAGTAAATTTATTCATACTTTCTTAAGTTCGATTCTCTAGCTACTTCTCTTTTCCATTCATCTCTTATAGGTAACGATATCTTCTTTATGTAATAAAATGAGGGAATCAAAGACTTACTTTAAGACTTATCATGTAAATATTAAATTCTAGCAAAATGATTAAACATATGATTTAAGATATACTACTCCATATCAAAATACATGATATATATTTTTATATTTTTAATTAGATTTAAGTGGACATGTATCCAGTGAAGATTATTGAATATATATGATATCTCAATATAAATGAATTTTAAAATACGAAAAGCATGCACTGTATTTTTATATGGATGAAGTAATATTTGCGTGACTTCACTTTACGACTAGCCGACTTTGTATACATATATGACGTATTTTTGAAATACTTGCAATACAATTTACCAAAGCGTGATCACATAAATTGTCGATCGTTGGTGCAGAACTCCAAAACATTACTATGTAATCTATCTCTTATATTTTGACAAGTACTCACTCTTCTTTTTTTAACGTTCTAATATGATTTGAACATTCAATCTCTCGAAGAGGATGACAACATCTTAAATATTAGACCACTTGTCGAGAATTCAGTTTTAATCTAACGCTTAATGCAAAATAGTAACTTAAAAGAAAATTAACTAGGCAGGTTATATGTATGGTTTTGATCGACGCATCACTGTTCATGAGTGATGTAGGTAGCTTTTTGACAGTCCTGCCAAACCTAGATTAATACTGACCAAATGCCAACAAATAAAAAAGCTATTGTTGGCAACTGCTTTTTATCAGGGAGGAATTGGTTTCTCTTTAAGGGCTTTAATTTATACATATTTGTGTATTGAGAATGTCTAGGGTTTCTGGCAACATTGTAAAAGGAAATACAAGAAAAATTTATTGATTCAATTTCATTATTTTTTGCCAGAGACTCCATGTGCTTCACCTATACTTCACCACATGCAGCTAGACTAGATCGAAGAACTCCAAACAGTACGTACACACAACTTTTTTAGTTAACGGGGAAAGTAATACGACTCGCCGAATTGAGATTCTAGCTAGCTGCTAATATTTCTCATTCGTGCAAGAATCAATGCATAGTACTGATGATCCAAAAAAATTCCACGCTCTCCTCGAATGGTTGATCGGAATATATGGACTGGACCTGATTTCTATAAGTCAAGCTGCCTACGTATTACATCTATGGAGAATCAAGTCATCCGTAGTTTATCATGCTGGGAACTCGTGATTTATTGCATTATTAATACTCCCTCCATCCCAAATTAAATGCTAATATAAACTTAATTTTTTGTCTCAAATTAGATGCAAATTTTGACAAATTTAAGAAATATTAATTATATTTTATTATACCCTCCGTATCACTCTCATGTCCTCCTTCTCTTTCTCTTTCTACATGCATTTCAATCTTAACTCCATCATCCTCCTCTGAGGATTTTCAGTCTATCCACAATCATAATTATGTTGAAAAATGAACTAAAAACATGTTTTATTGATTTGTGTAAATTTATAGTTAACATTAATTTGGGACGGAGGAGTATGTTATATACTAGGAATCCTGTATTATATTTGTCGGGTACGACATTTATCTCTCTCTCCCTATTTAATATTGAAAATAAGTCGCTAGCTAGCCTAGGAATCTTTGTAGATTTGGACAAATAACAAGAGGCCAGACGAGCGTGCGAGGAAAAAAATGAAAAAACTTTGGACACCTGATTATTATTTAGCAGAAAAAAGATGAAACATATGTTTTCTTTGGTGTGATAATTTCGTGACAATATCCCTCCTCGTGACATTTCTGTTTCAATAGTTGTCTTAAATAGTGTTTCCAAATTATAGCATGTTCATGACGAATTTGATTAGATAGAGTGAGAGAGAGATAGAACTCGAGTCAGGACAATTTGATCCGACTGAATCTCTGTGAAGTTCATGTTTGTGTTGTGTTTGGGTCCAGTCAGTTAAATTTTATTTTTTTTACTCCGTAGATTTGCAAATCCAAATTTGTTTAGCCCATGTGCTGATTCTGGCCCAATATTGAAATAGAGAACTATTGATTTCACTTTTACAAAATTAAAGAAGGCCAAGTACCTATTTTGGGAATAGCTTTCAGCAGATAATACCTAATTACTGGTACACAATACCAATCAACTACACCTAACCCTTTCATCTTTCTGTAAATCCATTTGAAATGGGATGATATGTAAATCGATCTCTAAAATGTTAAATTAATGTTCCTTTGGTCTCCCAAATATGGAACTGGCCATCAAAACAGGTTTGTACCATTCGCAAAAAAGTCCGAGTTCGAATCCTTTACTCTACTGGTTAAGGAAATTCCCTTCAACTGAACCTTAGTGGTTCTCTAATATTTGATTCCATATATTTTGGGGACTTATGTAATTGTTGGGCTTAATTAAAGAGGTCACATCCCTATAGTTTCCGGCCCATTCTAGAAAGAACAAAACTAACCCACTTCAGGGCCTCTGTGCATTTAGTAACATAACAGCACTAATTCACAAACAAACTGTAATATTATTTTATATCATGAACAAACAAAGCAGGTATTTCGATGAAAGAAAGAATCATTCATTCTGAAGCACATTTATCTGTTGTTGAAAAGTAAGTGGAAAATGAGAATAAAAAAAACGCAACTTTTTTCTTTTAAGAGAAATCGAGTTTAAGCAGCTCCTTTAAGCTTCTTTGTGATGGCTGCAATGTATTTTCCCTGATGGAAAGCTTGCTCCAACTCGAGCTCAGTTGGCTGTCTGGAGCCATCCCCTGCATAAGTTCCAGCACCGTATGGACTTCCACCTTCACATTCTCCATCTCAAACATTCCAGCACCAAACGTGTATCCAATCGGAACAAATATCATTCCATGGTGAACCAGCTGAGTAATGGCAGTCAATCTGTAACAAATTTATAATTGGGCAAGTGAGTTACTTTATTTTCTTGTTAAGACATGGTCAGACCATATGAAAGGACTTACGCGGTAGTTTCTTGGCCACCACCTTGAGAACCAGTGCTGTAGAAGATCCCGGCAGGTTTTCCGGCAAGCTGTTGGGTTCTCCATAGACCACCAGTTGCATCAAAGAATGCCTTGAATTGAGCTGCCATCATTCCAAATCTTGTGGGGAATCCAAACACAAAACCATCAGCCTCGGGTAGTTCATCTGGTTTGATGATTGCCACGTCACTCTTTGGTGGTGCACTCATCTTCCCAAGGACTTCTTCAGTCAGTGTCTCAGGTACCTGTTCGTTCCATAAACTCATTATATGGAGTAATTCAGAACATGCATCCAAATTTGCATACTACAGTTTAATTTCTGCCCCTTCGAGAATATTTTAAGTGCCTTTTCACTATGCAAAACTAATTCTGGACACGAAATAAACAACAACAGAGAGAATATATATAGAAAGAAATAGTATGTAATGAAGCCTTCTCTCACCTGCCATAATTTAGCTTCAACGCCTTCAACAGACGCAGCTCCTCTCCTTATTTCTTCAGCTAGCTTTGCAACATGTCCATACATGGAATAGTATCTGCATAATGGATAAGAACAACTAAGCTGCTATATACCGGTCATTCTTTGTAAGTTAAAACTTTGAGATTAAAACACTTTTGACTTGAGTGGTAGATTTTTCTGACAACAAGAAAATGTTTAAACCGAAATGCAGGCCAACATAAATGAGCATTGGCATAAATGCTCAGAACAATCTGACATTACAAGCTTGTGTGAGATTTGTGCAAATTCACAATCGAGAAGTCTAATTGAGTGTTGAAAGAAGCAAAATTTCCACTACCATACTTTCTGACAACCTAAAATACACATCTAAATGTAATTTCTTCCATAGCTCAACCCATGCCACTAGAGTGCATCCTATTAATGTCTTGATCAGGGCCAGAAGCACATAATACGATATAATTTCATGCTCGATCCAAAAATGAGATTTAAGTGTCACCTATGCTAATACAACTAAATCGATCCAAGTTCAGTTTTGATCGAATTACCAATGGTTCACCGTAAGCAGGATGCACTGCAGAACTTTAAAAACGGATCATTATTTGAGAAATTTTGTATCAAGTCAACTCTTTTTGATCAGTCATGTGAGTACTAAAAAGCATATAGCAAGTTCAAAAGCAACTGATTTACACCATTCAATTTGAATCAGAGACTACAATTTTAAAATCACATTCTTTCGCAAGGACCGATGAGAATTTTCTCGGCAACCAATCAGATTTTAGGGGATTCAGCTCTGGATCTAACAAATGATGGGGTTTCTTCCAGATTCTCATCAATCTACATACAAATTACATCCAAATTATGACAGCAAACAGAAAACCCAGAATAATACAAAGATCAAAACGTAATAAAAATGAAAACTTTCGTAGAGAGAGAGAGAACGTACACAATGTAAACTTTTGTTGTAGCCGCCATTGGTTAGTCAAAGGATGCTTCTTCTTTGTGTTTTACGGGTAAGTCGAATTTCAGCGAGAGAGAGAGA
>JANIEQ010001813.1:0-13145 GCA_024708375.1 Oxalis stricta
AAGGTGACAAGTATTTTCAGTCGGAGGTAGTATTTCTTTTCTATGAATCTGTCTGATATCTCGAGTGAACAGGATGGTGAGGCAAAAACTCTAGAGTTGCCGGTACACGACTTGCTGCTTCCTATGTAAATTTCTACATTGCAAATGGAGCAATCATGACACCACAATTTGGGGACAAGAAATGGGACGACGAAGCCATTCGTGTCTTGTCTCTAGCCTTTCCGAATCACGAAGTGAGTATAACTACTACTGCGCAATTGATCTGTTAATTTATATTACCTCCATCTCAAAATAGGTTTCGATTTTCTCTACGCGATAACTGGAATGAATGAGAAACTGGATAATTGGGATCTTCCTCCCTTAGTTGAGAAAATTGAAGGTGCAAGGGAGATTGTTTTAGGGGGTGGAAATATCCATTGCATTACTCAACAGCAACCAGCCATTCCTCCTGTTGCTGGCTTGCTCTGAAAGCTTCTAAAGAGTGGAGTTAACGTCATCTCAAGTAGTAATCGAAGTCAACATACCAATGAGTCCTCTTTTTTAGACTGATTGGATGTTTTAGTGTAAAACATTAAATAATTAGCTGTTAACTTCTTCTCTCGTGTTTTTAACTACTACTAGTCCTAAGAGTAACCAGCTTGATCATTGTTTAACTGTCAAGCGATGAGTTTACGTAAACTTCTTCTGTATCTGTATGTGACGTCTATGTTATCTACAATCTGTATTCTTTTGAGGTTTCTGTATTCTGATTACTGATTTTTAGAGGTCAGAATTCTGCTTTTGAATGATAACTTTGTGTTTCATATTTGATGTCTGTTGTATTGTATGATATATGGTAAATGCATTATCAGGATGCAAACTGCAGATAACTTGTTATATAAGGACTATTTTGAAAAAGTTGTGATATTACAGGCTTGAATTGGGCCATAAATATTCAATAACAGAGCTGAAATTGTGACTGAACAAGATAAGGCCCAAAAACAAAAGCACTGATATGCAAAAAGCGAACAACTTCGTGAGGCAAAGTAACAATGGAAAAAAGAATGACACGTGTAGTTTTTACATTTGGTGGGCATTCGCACGAAATCAATGGAATTGGAGACTTTTCGAGATCCAATAGAAGAAAATTATTGCAGGAAATTAAAAAAAAGTCAAAAAATATTTAGGCAAAAATTGCAAGAAAACCCCTATACTTTGACCTATTTGAACGTTTTCCCATGTGGTTTCAGAACATCATAATTACTCTTTGTTTGACTGAAACATAAGGGAGTAAATTATAGAATAGAGAAACTACTAAGGACCTATTTGTAAGTATCCAAATAGAATTGAGAAAACATATATCTTTGTCCTCACGTTTTTCCATTAAATAAGTTAATTCCCTCACGTTTCTCGCTAGCGGCCATACATACTCTTTTGCCGTTAACTTTGTACATGTGACGCCTAGTCAACTAACGACCAATATATTTTGCGACACGCAATATCCGACTCATAAAAACTTTGACATGTTGCCACAAAATCCACATTTTCTTGGAAAAATTGCGATGTGGCAAAAATATGCGACGTGCCGCCACGACACACGTCATAATTATATTGGTCCGCTTGGTCGATTAAGCATGAGTTGGCGCAATGTTGCGCTACATAGATGAAGTTAATGGCGGAGGGTTATTTTTTGTCAGCTAACGAAAAACGCGAGGACTTTTTAGACTAACGAGTAAACGTGAAGGACAAAAAAAAACGTTACGGGTTTCTCAAATAGAAAAATCATGTGTATTCTCTTCTTTGATATGCAAACATTTTGCATTTAACATTTCCCATGATCGTAAGAGATGAATGATAATATAAAGACTCTAACCTTTATTTAGAGAGAGAGAGAGTTTTGAGAGATCGAGAGAGGGACAGCCCAAAATGGGGTGCTCAGTTTTCTGGACTGAATGCATTTTACGACGCCGTGAACGGAGGAGGAGATGTCTGGATCACACGAAACTCGGTTCTAGGATCGTTCTACAACTCGGCGAAGGTGGTTGTTTGGCTCCACATGGTCCAAGTCGAGGAGGTAACCCCAGGACTCAGCTCTCCGGGTGGTGGTGGTGGTCTTTAAGTGAAAAGAGTCAAGGATCCTGCCTCATCCTCTCTGGTTAATCTCTCTCTCTCTCTCATTTTTGTATTTCATGATCTGGGTTTGAATGTAATGTGTGAGTTTCAAAAACTGGGTTATTGAGCTGAAATCAATTTGAATGTCAAAGTTTTTGTCTTTGCATGAATTTTTCAATGTTGTGAATTGATCTAATGAAGTTAGAACTCTGCGTCTCTGCTAAAGAGGAATTTAATGATTTGATCGTTATCTGTGTGCTTATGTAGATTGACAGCTCTAATTCTCGTAGTGTAATTTGTGGGATCTTAAAAATTTGCTGCTCTTTGCCTTCGAGCTAAGGGGCAATTTTTATTCATAAGACCCAATTGATGGAATCTTGTGAATTGAGTGTTGAATTTTTCTTTCACCTAATTTTTTCTTCCCATTACTAATCTCGCAGCTGATGGCACTTATGCCGTCAAGAAAGTTCTGATTCAGAATAATCGAACAGTTGGACTCGTGAGGAAGAGATTCAATGTTTCATCGCTATTTAGCCATCCCAATCTGCTTCCACTTCTGGATCATGCTATCATCGCTGTTAAGGTAATCAGTAACCATTCTTGAATTCCAGATTTTATCTCTTGAGTTGTTACTGAGATATTCATTTTATTTTATTTTTGGTTATTTTTGGCTAGAGCTTCGAAAGAAATGACTTGGAAACATGAAGCATACTTGTTATTTCCTGTCCATTTGGATGGGACATTGTTCGACAATGCCATAGTCATGCAAGCTAAGAAGGAATTCTATTCTACCTCAGATGTTCTTCAAATATTCCGACAGGTATGTTGGTATTACTTTCTTTTTACTCCGTCCCATTTTACATTTGCAATAAAAACATAATTGATTCTCTTTGGGACTTACATAAACAAATTGCTATTTTAGTACTTCAAAATTTGTTGTTTTTCTTCGAATTTTGTCTGTTCAGTGTCCTTAATTATACATTGTCATTAGCTGATCACTGGATTCTTTGCTCGCTAGCTTTTGATTGAATCACATTTTGCTATATATAGCTTTGTGCAGGACTTGAAACATATGCATAATTTTGATCCTCCTATATGCACATAACGATGTCAAAGCCTGGGAATGTTTTGATAACACCGTAGAAAAGGACAGCCTCCTCTTGCCATTTTGATGGATTTTGGAAGTGCTAGGCCAGCAAGGAAGCAAGTTAGCTCTCGTTCAGATGCATTACAGTTGCAAGTATTGTCTTATAGCTTCACCCAAATAATTTCACTTTTTCAACTTTTTCTTTCTCTGGAATCCCGAATATGTTTCATGTTATCAACAAATCTTCTACATTTTATTCCTGACTCCTCTCAAGGTTTTGTCAGTTTCGTTATACTGTATTAGCTTCGTTCTGTTTTCTATTAGTTAAATTGTTGATTTGGTTGGTAATTGTCTAGGAATGGGCATCTGAGAACTGTTCAGCACCTTTTCGAGCTCCAGAGCTGTGGGATTGTCCAAGCCAAGCAGATATTGATGAGAGGACTGATATTTGGTCCCTGGGATGCACATTATACGCAATAATGTGAGAACTTAATTCTTTCCTATTGGTCCCTATGTTTTATTCTATGATTCTGTCATTTTCTTTTAATTTTCCATGAATTGGGTCCATTAGCCGATGATGGTCTTAATGACAGGTACGGTGCATCTCCATTTGAATATGCTCTGGGAGAATCAGGAGGAAGCCTGCAATTAGCCATCGCAAATGCACAAGTAAAGTGGCCAGCTGGACCGAAACCGCCCTACCCGGAAGCTCTCCATCAGTTTGTTACATGGATGCTTCAGCCTCAAGCAACAGTTCGCCCTCGCATTGACGACATTATAATTCACGTCGACAAGTTGATTGCCAAGTTCACTACTTCGTAAACAAATATCATACCTACCATTTGTTTAGAAACGAGGCGATATTTATACTTGAAGAACAGAGTGGCGGTTAACGCTATTTAACAAAACATTCGCAGTTGATCGCTTGATTTTCTTTCTTGTAGTAGGTTTGGTAGTGTATTTTTCTGTCAACTGGTTAGTTTTTGTTTTGGATTTAAATATATTATACATTTACCAGAGAAATTCTTGGATGGAAACTTCCCACCTTAAGCATGCGAAATACCTTTTGTCATGCGTACATGTTAAAAATCTCCTCTTTTAATGATTGGATAAATTTTAAAAAATGTATATTTGTCAATTATTGATAGGCATTCCTTAGTGATGACGTATTAGGAAGTTCCCACCCAAAAATGATTCCATTTATAATTTCTTTGTACCTCGAGATTTAATGCACCATAGCCAACCACAATCAAGACGGTAGTTAAATGGTTAATGGCCTACCTTCTTCTTCGAGAGTTTGAAGTTTTGAATCCCATTGGGAGCAGTCGAAAAAAAGAAAAATATTTAATGCACATGTTGAAAGATTAAGAAGTGGTGGGGGTGGGGTTCTAAGTATGGAAGTATCCCATGAATTGTTCTTCCACTATGGCTTTACTTTGCATTGACATAATGATATCAAATCCAATCTACAGCCTCAAATTTCTTCATGGTTGTTCAATACTAAGCCATGATCGGAATTTCAGCAATCGATATGGTATGGATATGGGATCTACACACAGTGGATGGAGCCGATAAAAGAAATTAAACGTTGGCCAAGATGCCTCCATTAATGGATTCTTTACTAAACTTTGTAGAATCTGATGACGATTACACCGGAAAGATTATTCTTGTTTATCTGCTAATTTCAATTTAATACAATAGTAATAGATAGTATTTGTTTATGCTTAATTGGATTATGCACTTCATTTTTATAATGGAAGAATTAGAGTGAGCCCCATTGTTTTATGATCGAGCTGTACTTCCAAAAAAAATAACATATTTATTATAACGCTACTTTTTCAAAATTTTTTTATATATATTCTTGATACAAACTATCCACACAAAATTCGTTTCATGCGAAGTCGAACTAATGACCTCACGATGAAGGAAATTCCTAACAGTTAGGCCACGCCCTAATCGGGTTTTTCAGGATTTTCCTAGCAAGCCCACCATGTTGATTTGTAGTATTTTTTTCTGTCCATATGTCCCATTTCCTAATAAAGAATTAAAAAATCCAATGATTGGTTGTAATAAAATCCACGTCATACACAATCACAACAATGAATCATGTATTTTCAAATGCAAACTTAACTTACAAGCTCTATGAAACTTCATATAAAATCCTGACAGCAGGCTACAAAATCATCAAATTTCAAAAACTTGGTTTTTATTTATTAAGATCGTGATGAGGCCTTTTATGAGTAATAGTCCTGCAGCGGCACCGGTGGCGACGAAGACGATGAGTTCCTCAGCAAGCAGTGGTTTATTTCAATGGAACACTCCATTTCCATACATGTTCATAGGCCTAATGATAGTATTCTGAGTTATTGCGGTGGCTCTCCTTATGCTAGTCCTTTGGAAGTTGAACATTCGACAGCGAATGATAGTATTCTGAGCCGCTGCAATCATTCAATTCGAATAAACTCTTTTTTCTAAGGATCTCGATGACACCCCTTCCAAGTATTAGTCCTTTGGAAGCTGAACATTCGACAGCGGGCAATGGCCTGCTTCAATGTAACTCTCCAATTCCATACACATTTATTGGCCTAATGATAGTTTTCGGAGTTATTGCAGCGGCTCTCCTTATCCTAGCTTGTTGCAATCATTCTGGAGATGATGATCATCAGTCATCATTTTGTGACGAAAAAGAAGACAAGTCCCAGAAAGAAGTGGAGAATCCAGGATTTGAGTTTCCGGAAATTGTTGTAATCATGGCTGGAGATGACCGACCTAGGTTTCTAGCAAAGCCTGCTGCTTCATGAACTTTCCTAGGATTTTTTAAGAATGAGCCTTTTGTGATTGATTGTTTCAAGAAATCATGAAGCTAGGAATTCATCTGGAACCTAAAATGTATATCAATTTTAATGTATATTTACTCGATCCTGTATATACAGGCTGTTATGTTTTTCATCCCGACAGCAATATCTTATTTATTTTTACTACTTGTTCAATTTCCCAATAAATTAGTAAAGGGTAAGAAAGTAACTATATCCTTACATTATCCACTAGGACTATGGGAATAGGCGAGATTCTAATTCTTTGGCTGCTAGGAATTACCAGGAAAAGAGACTATCAAGTTTATTGGCAAAAGATTTGAATTAGATTAGATTCTATTTCTAGTAGAGGTTGGTAAGAACGCATTAACCATTAATGAATGCTAATCAGTCCACTAATCAGACACAATGAAAAGTTGACTTTTGGGGCCATTAGGAAAAGCTTTTCAGAATTAGGAATAAATGAAATCTGACACAACACACTAACTAATTAACTACAAAACACTTTCAATGGAAAAAATGCAAAAGCAAACAACATATAGAAAGTCTAAAAACCAAAGCATTGCACCATGACATACACCTCTAGTAATCTCTAGTTTGAGTGGATAAAACAGCTAGAGGATGCAATATTTTGGGGTGATCATATATGCTCTTAGGAATAGGATAAATTAAAAATAAGAATCATTTCAGTTTCGTTTCTAAGAACTTAAAATTTAAGCTCCGTTCATTTTGTGCCCGGAGCATGAGGCGATGATGTATGTGACACACGATCGAAGCAGACATGGACATCCTTCTGGGCAATAGCCATGCCCCATGAATAGGAGGGACCGACGGTCGCTGCAAAAACTTAGGCGCGAGCATGGTATATGGCCGTACTTAGTTGGTGGAACAATTTGTCTCTGGAACTAGAATTCAAGATTACTTATAAATTTGGAACATATATATACTAATATGGTATGTGATCATGTAGTGCAATTAGTTCATCAAACTGTGTTTTAAAGACGATTTTGTCTCAAACCCACAAGCAAATATATATAAACATAATATTAATATATATAGTATATATGTGTGTATGTGTGTATTATATATATTAATGATAACTGACACAGTTTTCAGTTTGATAACGATACATGAATATAATGAAAACAAAGTGGCTCACATGCCTTTGCCTTTGAGCTTGCTTCAATTTATTTGATCTGCATGTCATGCATAGACATATTTGTATATATAGGGGTCCCTTACAGGTGGTGTACTATTGGAAAGATCACAGTCCCCTCTTAGTTACTAATGTTTCCAAATTCCTTCAACATTATTACTTGCTTTATTTTTCTTTAATAACACTTTCTTTACATTAGGATAGGATCATTAATTTCCTATAATTCATACTCAACCCCCCAAAAAAGTTGTTAATTAATCGATTTTATTATTTTATCGATATATGATTATCTTTACTTATAATCGGATTTTGGAATGAGGAAAAAATATTAGTTGGAGCTAGGTTAAGGTTATTAAGTTATCTATATATATTACATTGTACGTTTTAAGACTTGGCATTCAGATAAAGTCATAGACTCTTTTCTTCTATGAAAAATTATTAACTAATTAAAACAATGTTTGTATATAAGTAAATTGGATAATTTATTTCTTTTTAACTCCCTAAATTTTCTTTCATTGTGTAATTAGTTTTACTGTTCAATCTAAGATAATGTATAATCAAAAAGTAAATGTATGTATATATAGAGAAAGGCTGTAGCTGATCATGCGCATTGAATGTCTTCGTTGGTGGGCAACAGGAAGCATGTTTCTACTTTATTGGCAATCTGCCAACCTCCCCTCTATTCAATTTTTCTCATCTCTTAATTATAAAATCACAATGATTCAAAAACTAATACTAGCTAGTATTAGAAACTCTGATTCTATATATCACTATCATAACAAGATCAATATCATGATGAACTATATAAGATAGGTCCCTATTCGAACCTACGTTCTCACTTAATTAGTTTACATCACAAAAGATAGGTGAGTTCATGAGCATGCTTCTTCTTATTCTAAACACACAAAACAAGCTCCAAATATAAATTACGAATACTATTTTAAATAGATAGATTTCGGTTCGATATCGATTTAATCTAGAAAATTGTAGCTGGATTGATTTATTTATTTACTTTTACACATAAACTGAAGTTAGCCGAATCTTTATTTGCATGATTAATGATCCAAGGATAATAAAGTAACTCTAGCAGTAAAAACTTGCAATAGAAAACATGTGAAGAAAAAAGGAAAAAAATTATTAGTTGCTTTACTTTTGGTTAAACGACTTTTAGTTTGATTTCAATTGAATGAAATTTTTAATAGGTCAGTGTAAGCTGGATACACAATACATTTAATATAGATTTACTAGTACATATTTTAATTAATTTTAATCTTCAAAATACAAATTAAATAATGAAGAAAAAGATTCAACATATGACATATGTAGCTAATAAAACAACAAATTAAATGTAAGCTAGAGATGGCACATTGGCTACTACTATAATCTAACAATCTAACGGTCGATCATAAGGCCTGGAAACTCCGACAAAAAACAAAATGTAAACCCCAGCAATGGAGATTACATTTTTATAAGTTTACAGGTGGTCTTATTTTTAGATTAAAGATCTAGGAAATCGTAATAATTTTAGAACTAGACCAAACAGAATATAAACTACTTTCGGTTTCTATTGATCCAACTGATGCTTTTGCCTTGCCTTCAGAGCAGCTTTGTTCCTTGTTATCATCACGTGTTCTTGTTATTTTCTACGGCCGCCGCCGCCTCCTCCTCCGCCGTTGTTGCATCATTTTCCTTCCTTCCTCCGGCGGCTAGCCTTCTTTGGGGCTTAATTATATCATAATTAGTACTCACTTCATTATTTGCAATATCACCCTTCTGATGATGACTAGGACCGGAGGAGCATCAGACGCCATTGAATCCTCGTAGTCGTCGTCCTCGTCGTCGTTACTATTGGATTCATCTCCACCGTCTGATGAGGCATCCTCATCATGGATTGGAAGCCGATGTACCTTGTCAACGGACTCAGTACTGCTTTGACATTCTTCTTCTTCTTCTTCTTCTTCTTTAGCTCCCAAGAGTTTGGAATTAGAAGAATCCATAATTAAAAAAATGTCGAAGAATGAGAAGTGAAGCTTTCTATATGATAAAACTAAATGAATGAAAGCAACATTATACAATACGTACAGACAGAATATTTTTATAACAAAGAAAATTTATAAATTTTTTTACAAATTTTTTAATATTTAATGAGTCTATGCTACACCTCACCACCTGGAAATCTAAATACCTCCATTAATTCTTTCTGACTCCAGATCAGCACAAAGACAGCTACAAGCTGTCAAAAAAGATGAAAGTGAGAAATGAATTACAATAGTATTAGTTATGCATGATGAAAACATATCGAAGATAATAATAGTACAGGGATAATATATCTTGAATGAGATGAGTCCCTTAATTTATTATTTTTACAAAATCATCCTTGTACTATTTCCTTAGTCTAATATATATCTCCATGACATGCTCCACGAATGACTCAACAAGTACTAATACAATGCTAAAAAGTTATTTTAATTATTATTGTCAAACTAGCATTAAGTCAATCAAGATTTTCCCGGTTCAATATCGATAATCAAACTCTATACAAAATAAAGAAACAGTCAAAAATATTTCCTGAAAATTACTCATTCTTTTGCTTAACAAAACTAATCACTCAATCAACATAAATCAAGGTGAAACTTATTGGTTTCGATTATTTTTCTTTTCATTTTGTTAAGCGAGATGCGGATATAAAAAGTCGTGCATAGTCTAGCGCAACTTCAGTCGAATCTCGATGTTTTTCTTGAAATAATTTGCCTTATCTTGTATACTGTTTTGGTCATGGACAACTTATTGTTTCTTAATGGAATTTGATGGTTGAATTTCAAATAATAATAATAAATTATATGTTTGGCATAAATGTTGAAGGCCAGATTTGCTTAGCTAGGTTCAAGTGTTCAACTATCTACAACACACAAATACATAATTTCTTTTTACATTTGAGAAGGACAACACAAAAAAAAAAAAAAACTAAGAGAGAATATAAGACCCAAGGTTATTAAATAGAGGCAGAGGAAAGGACCTCTTTCTCTGCTTTCCATTAATTATTCTCCACTGCCTCCATTCAATAACTATTTATGCAGGCTTTTTTCCCTTCTTTTCTATTTTAATTTTATTTATAAAATAATAAAAGAAAAAGCCAACTGTGAGTTTGGTTAGCTCTTATAGCTAGGGTTTTGTATATATAGTAAGTGTAATATGAATATCGTAACTGTCTAAATATCTTTCTGCAATTGCAATTCTGTCTTCTCGATTTACTTTGTTTCCACTTCTCTAAATAAACCTCATCTCTCTTTCAGGAGGGAGAACTTCTTTAATTAAATTTTGACATGTAAAATTAATTCTCAACACATATAATTAATAATCTTAATTCACTTTGTTGGTAATAATGTTAATATATATACGTAATAGTAGGTTATAGGACCTAAATTTGGGAACGTTTGCTTTGTAAAATTAAGCTAGATCTTTTAATTACACATAAGTTATGGTATGTTTATAAGTTGAAGAAAAAAGTTCCATTAATTTTATACATCTAAATTAAAAGATTAGATGCATTAATCGTAATTCTCAATCTGACCACACTCTCATATACTCAATCCCAATTATATCGGTCTCAAAATGAATTTATGGTGACTCGTCAATTAAGTTATTAGATAACTAGAGACTGCCCTTGGCTATAGGCATAGGCGAACCTAGAGCAACAAGCATTGCCTTCCCTCGTCTCGTCAAACTCGCAAGTCTACGTATACTCGTTTTAAGAGGATAAACTCGACTCGCTTATAACCTGTTGAATTGTGATCTGAAATTTGCAGCTAAGCTAAAGGATATATATATATATATACACTTACATGTCGAAAAACTTAATTAGAGGTTATTTTTCATGGAAAGATAATTCAAAACATAGACCCCTAGAAAAATAATTAAAATAGAGTCTCTTGAAAACTAATAAATTAACTGAGATTCTCAAAAAGTTAGCCAAGAAAGGTTATCCAATCCTTTGTCACTATTATCATCGTTTCAATTTGAATCCTCCTGGGCAACTTCATCAAATTGCTCATTGTAAAGACCTCCATCACATTCAATAAGGTTAAATCTCCTCATATTTGCATTCTCTCATCACATTTTAGAACCCCATCTTCTTCGGCATTTTCAATAATTTGAATATATAAGTAGAGTAATTGGACACGGTGTTTTATTACTGGGATCGAGAGAGGCAGTATTATCGATTAATATGACAGACTTGCCTTTTTTCCCAGCTTTCAGACTCGTTCAAACTTGGTGCACCCGACCGAAGTTTATCGATTAATGTTCAGTTCTCTTGATTCCAATAAGTTGCCAGTTCCACTACCGAAGTATACATTACCCAGTGTATCAGCACACATCAACTCGTTTTATCTTGGGTGACTCGTAAATTCGGTGTGAGTTTACCGAATTCACGAGTTTACTGAAGATTAATAATATGACAACCATATGCTTCCCATATTGTAAATTTTGAAATTTTAAAACCTTATTTTGTATGTTTTTAAATTATTTTATGAATTAACACAAATATGTGAGTCCTTAGATCGATCGGTCCTTGAAAAGAGGTTTCGTCCTGGTGGACTTCGGTTCTAGATTGACGATTTAGAATGTCTTGTTTTGGGTTTGGAGAATGCTCTATCAAACATACCCTCAAAATATATTTTTATCATCAGTAAAATCTCTTAAAACAAAATTTTTAAAATTCAATTGTTCTAAAGCCTCCCAGTTTTTAAGGATGTATTGAACAATCAGAAATTTTTTTTTTTCTAATTAAAAATAATATAATTTCCCTAGATAATCAAATATTTAGAAGCCATCCACCCAAATTTACTGATGCCATGCATTTTGTAGTAGGCAATCAACATTTTCGAAATGAAATAAAATAGTAAAATTGACTCACGAAAGTTTATTTCTCATGAAACGGAATAGACACCATTTTTTTAGATTGAATAGACACCATTTGAATATTATAATTTTTTTACCTCTACATTATCTCTTTCTCTATAATTTTTTTTTTTTTTTTTTTTTTTTTTTTTCTTTTAGAAAATGATTATCAGAGAATAAATATGTGAGTTAGTATAGAACACTTTATATTTTTCTTTATGTCATTGAATATCATGACAACAAATAAAAAATATTCAAGTATAAACTTACGACAAATAATTTATACGGAAGAAAGTCGGAGTAAAATTCATTAAGAATATATTCATATCTAACTTTAGATGCTTAGAAAACAATAGCTCCATTTCGATTTTTTATTCAAATCATTGATTCTAATTTTAATTTCAAATTACTAACATTCTAATAGTGTCTTACATCATTCGCACTAATCATTATTATTACACTAAATTTTACAAGAGAGATCATTAATTGACAATAATTTAAATTCATTGTCTCCATTGTATTCATGAAAATCATTTCTTAATGAAATTTCATCAAAATTAATTATCAATAGAATCCGGGACAACGTCGATAATTTATCTATCTTTTAATAAAACAACACATCTTTTAGGTCTCCAAATTTTGGTTCCGTTTCTAATTGTGAAATGGTGTCATCAATCAATTTATAATTGCAAAAACAATACTATATTCTGGATTAAGTAGACTAAACCAAAAGTCTCTCACGACTCGCAGATAATTAGATAACTGTCTACTCATTTTGGTGTTTTATAATAGTCCCAAAACTCTAGTTTCTGGTCAGTATCCTCTGATAGAATGCTATATAGTACTGATTTAGAACTACCAGTCATTACAAACAAATTTATAGAAATGGATGAAAATTATAATCATGGTACAATCTGGGCAGGTCTCATTTCAGTTCACATTTAGGTCTAATAATAGTCCTATCAATTGTTTTTCCATTTTGAATCACAGCCTAGTTAATCTGCATACAAGCAGCAATTAAAATGCAAAAAAAAAAAAAATCTCTGATATATTCAGAAGCGCTTTTACATAGAGAGGGCAAAATATATAATTGGGAGGA
>JANIEQ010001814.1:0-20325 GCA_024708375.1 Oxalis stricta
AGGAAAAAGCAAAATAGTACTGTCTCGCAGTGTGCATTTATGTGTGTGTGGACTCATGTAAATGTTGCATTATTATTTGTTGGTGATTATTTTTTGCATGTGATGTGTATCATGTTAATTACAAATAGTTTCTTCAATCTTTCAGTGTGGAGCCACAAGAAGTGCTGGATGCAGAACTTTCAGCTCGTGTTTTGCAACTAATAAAGGTTACTGACAGCGGGCTACACAGTCAGGTATTGAGGCTGGAGTGATCTGTGTGAGCATGTGCTTCTCTTATGTTGCTGTGTCATTTCAGATCAAATGCTTTTTACTTTCAGTAGTTGTGTTATAGTCATAAAGTAGGGCTGAATTTTAGTAGTGATATGTTATATGATACTTGGTTTATATGTCATTGTCATGGCACATGCTTTGCAAGTCTGACCATCATATCCCAGATTTATTTTGATTTTCCCTTCGCCGCCGCTACATTGGATAGATTTCGTGTTTAGCAGATGTGGCCCTCATGAAGGGAAATGTGTCAGTGGTTGATTCTAATAATCCCTTTAAAAAACATAAAAATTTGGCAGAGGTATGGGCAATTGAGTAAGCAAAGACTTGACCGGGCGATCCTCGTCTTTTTCCAGCATTTCAGGAAGTCCTATGTTGGTGACCAGGCCATGCACTCGTCGAAGGTAATTGAGTTCGTCTTTTTCCCAATGTTTACATTTCTATAGTCTATGCATGTTGTATTTGTTGACGTGACATTTTTGGTACAGCACTTCCTTAACAGCCATTGATAAATAATCACTAGATGCAAACTTGCAAATACTATTTTCGATAGTGGTTTTGGTGTGATGCTCAAATATTTCGACCGTGAGAATGTAGAAATTTGTGTGTTATTTTTCTTTTATAAAGTTGGTTGTTCTAGGTCAGTGCAGAAATGGTGGATGTTTTTGTTACGGAAGTCTTGACTTCTACCTGTGTTACGTATATTTGCCGCTTACCATGTTTCCCCTTCATTTCTTTACATTTTTTATTTGTCTGTTTCTCATGTCCTGTTCACTGTCATTATTACTGGTCAAGATGGTGTACTCGTATTCAGTCTCCCTTCTACTGTAGGTTTCTGATTAGCAATCGTGTCAATTTCCAAACATACAAAATCTATGTTATAATATTTCTCTTTAGCAACTTTGACTCACTATCTTTCCTCTATTTCACTTTCTTGTTTCTATAATATATTCTTATTTACGCAAATCCTCTTTTATGAATTTTTGTTTGCACAATTTTTTTACCTTTTTCCATAGCCATCTTAGGTCCTACGATTATGTGGTCTGAGCTTAAATAGCTTTTATCTTACATTCACTTTGAGCTTTTGCATTGTGGTCTGTTGCAGCAGTTATATGCCCGACTATCTGAGCTTCTTGGACTCGGTGATCATCTTTTGCTGTTGAATGTGATTGTCGGGAAGATTGCTACAAATCTTAAATGTTACATAGAGGTGATTGCTTAATTCTTCCTTTTACTGAGTTATCATTGTAATGCTTCTAATAAAAATGAAATAAAATTCCGACTACTTCCTTTTCAGAGTGAGGAGGTCATTGATCACACATTGAGTTTATTCTTGGAGCTGGCTTCTGGGTTAGTGCTACTGTCTCTTTTATTTTCCCCTTTTTGCTGCGTGACCGAAATATGGTGAGTTCTCGTCTGACATTTTTCTGGGATCTTTCCTTCCTTTTTTTGGCAGATACATGACTGGGAAGCTGCTTCTGAAATTGGATACTGTTAAATTTATTGTTGCCAATCATACTGTAATTTCCCTTCTGATTATTTCTCATCTGTTCAATATTTGTATTTTAGCGTATATGATCACTTCATATGGCAATACTGAATTGATTTCTAAATCCAGGGATAACATTTGATTTGTATATTTTTACCGTATATTATTTCTTCATATGATAATATCGAATAGATTTTTTAAATGGCAAAATTGGAGTAACTTCTAGATCCAGGGAACATTTTATTTCTGTATTTTTTACTATTTATCTCTTCATATGATAATATTGAATTGATTCTTAAATCCAGAGGGAACATTTTCCATTCTTAGAAGAGTACAGATGTTCTCGTAGCAGAACAACATTTTATTATATCATTGGCTGGTTGATCTTTATGGAGGACAGCTCTGTGAAATTTAAGTCTTCCATGGAGCCACTATTGCAAGTAACCTCTCTTTCTCTCGTGTGCGCAATTATTTAATCCATGGATTAAGATTTTGTTCTCCATAGCTTTTAATATATTTCTCTTATTCAGTGCATGTCCCCACATGTATGTTTATATATATAAAATCAACCGTATCAAATCCTGTTGCTAGCACCATTATGATTACTGCTTGTAATTGCCAATTTATGAGCATTGATGGGATGCAGATGGATTATATCGTGTGTTTCTTTTTCTGTGCTTGTATTTGAATATACCTATTAAAGAATTAGCTTGGCCTCGCAGGTTTTTGTTAGTTTGGAATCAACACCTGATACGATGTTTCGCTCTGATGCTGTAAAATATGCTTTGATTGGATTAATGAGGGATCTTAGAGGTATTGCGATGGCGACAAATAGGTGAGTGCTACCCACTCTGTGATTATGTGAAAGGTTACTAAATTAATATTCCATTTGGATGACTCTTTTGTGGTACATTTCTCAGTCGCAGAACATATGGACTTTTGTTTGATTGGCTATATCCAGCCCACATGCCACTCCTATCGAAAGGCATCTCACATTGGTATGATACTCCTGAGGTATGTAGACGTTATTGTTCACTTGAGATCCCTGGCATGCTTCACTTTACGTATTTAGTAAGCCCAACATATCTGTTATTCAATTGGTAAACTTTTGAATAAGCTTCATGCTAAAGAATAAACGATTATCTGTTACCATTCTGAACTATTTGCAAAAGGTTTCTAGATGTATTCTGGTATCTTCTGTAAACTATTGTTAAATATTTGGTTTATGGTTGACATTTTGGTTTGATTAAATGCTGCAGGTTACCACCCCATTGCTCAAATTCATGGCTGAGTTCGTACTGAATAAAGCGCAACGGTTGACTTTCGATTCGTCATCTGCTAATGGCATTCTGCTTTTCCGTGAAGTTAGTAAATTAATTGTTGCCTATGGGTCGAGGATTTTATCTCTTCCAAATGCTGCGGACATATATGCCTACAAATACAAAGGAATATGGATCTCGTTAACTATTCTCTCCAGAGGTTGGAATAATAATGTTTGCAATAGCTAATTGTTTGATTGTCATTCTCTGGTGTTTAAAACACTCCACACTCCTACTTCTATGTTTTTGTTCTTGAATAAACAGATTTTCATGAAAGTGTACTTGCTCTCTGTGATCTGACTGTCTGTGCTTTTCCAATAAATGGCAGCACTTTCGGGAAATTATTGCAACTTTGGTGTGTTTGAACTATATGGTGATAGAGCACTTGCAGATGCACTAGACATTTCTCTCAAGATGACGCTCTCTATTCCTTTGGCTGATATATTGGCATATCGGAAGGTACTCTATGATCTGACTGTTTGAAGTATATGGGTTGATAATTTTTCATTTTGATTTTAGAACTAAATGAGTATTATGTGCATGTCTATTTTAAAATTGAGCATACATCCATGCACTTTGATGGGCTGTTTCCCTATGTTTTATGTGGCCACTGCATCTTCTATTGTCCCTTCACCTTGTTACTTTTAGGAAAGAATGCTTTTCCCATGATTTAAATTTTCTGATCATGGCAACCTAACTGCAATTGGCTTATTTTGGCAGCTGACCAAGGCATATTTTTTATTCTTGGAGGTGCTATTCAACAGCCACATTGTTTTTGTACTGAATCTGGGTACTAGCACCTTTATGCATATTCTTGGTTCGCTCGAATCTGGTCTCAAAGGTCTTGATACAAGTATCTCATCACAGGTATGTTTCATGCCTGGTTCAGGTTTGTTTTTGTTTGGAAGTATTTCGACCTAGAGTATTTAAATTTATTTTTTCTTTCAGTGCGCTTCAGCTGTTGATAATGTGGCTGCTTTCTATTTTAACAACATCACCATGGGGGAGGCACCCTCCTCACCCGCTGCACTCAATCTTGTTCGGCATATTCAAGAGTGCCCCACTTTGTTTCCAGAGGTGAGTGAAAGAAACCGTATGCTCTTTAAACTTTAAACAATCACAAAGTTTTCTCATTTCGTATGGATGCTCAATTTAAATCACTTTCAGAATATATAAAAAAAAGACGAGTTTAACTATCAAAGTAAGTTAGTGGTACAGATTCCCAGTTTGACCCAAAATTGATTGATACTCACACTTAGATTTTTAAATTTGCTTACCATTGAGTGACCATGCTATAGTTGACGGATCTCATTATTAGCCACATGGAATGGTAGGCCTTTCACAATGTATTCTAGTAGCCATTCATCTTTTCTGCTTTGTTGGCTTGGCCAAATTGGAGAGTATTTGGATTGCATGGCAACGTCACTTTTTTTTTGCCTTCAGATTTTGAAGACACTCTTTGAGATAGTTTTGTTCGAGGATTGTGGCAACCAGTGGAGCCTTAGCCGACCTATGTTGAGCTTGATTCTAATTAACGAGCAGGTAACCCTTTTATATGAGGTCAGATTTAGCATTTCCTTTGCTTGTGGATGAGCTTGAGATACTTGTGGAACCTGTAATAGATAAAAGTATGTTCGAATCGACATTTGAAGGAAATGTTTATCGGTGTTTTGGGCTGCGTTTGACTGAAAACTAGTTAAAATGTCACCTTAAAGTAAAACATTTTCATTCCTCGGTTTTATTTTTAGGAGGGATTTAAAGAGCATTTGCCTTTTATACTCATTATAGAATGTTAGATCTGTAGTCCTTGTTTGGTATATATATGATTTCAAGACACTTGCTTGTCAACGTGATTTCTTCGTTCATGTGAACTTCCGAACTCTCAGTTTGCCTGCTTTCCTTTGGATGTAGCTTTGGTAAAATGTTTTTGTGAATTTTCATGTTGTTATTAAAATGATAGAACTCCCACTCAGAATGTTTATTTAACATTTGCTTGTAAACTTTGGCTATGGCTTATAGAATGACCTTTCTCTTGCAGATATTTTCTGATCTGAAAGCTCAAATTTTGGCTTCACAGGTATGGAACTTTTACATAATTTGTACCTGGTGATATGGGATCCATACTATCCATGGCCCTTTCTCTTCTTAGCTAATACTAGTCATCAGAATTTGTTGGACTGAATTCGGCGCACTTGTTCATCTGACACTTGGTTTGCATTATTTTGCAGGCCGTTGATCAACAGCAGCGCCTTTCTGTTTGTTTTGACAAACTAATGGCTGATGTCACCCGAAGCTTAGATTCAAAGAACAGAGATAAATTCACCCAAAACCTAACTGTATTTAGGCACGAGTTCCGTGTCAAATAGTAGGACCGATTGAATTATTATGCAGCATTTAGATCTTCTAAATGTTGTTTTACGTCAGTGTGTAATGTTTCATTTCCCGAATTAACAAGGCTTTTGGTGTCCGAATCCGTGATGATGGTGGTATAGTACACTGTTTGGTCTTGGGCAGCCAAGAAACTGTAGAATGGTAGATGACTGATTCCTAGTTTGAAGGTGGTCGGTTTGAACGTTTTTCACCGTGGGATTGCCAGTTAGGTCTGAAATTCTTTTTAGATAAGGGGGAGGATGTACATAACTGTTGTTGGGGTTTTTTTTGTTTTTTTTTTGGATGCAGATGATCCCTCTGTATATCATCAGCTAGACATATTCTTTGTACTTGTTGATATTATAAAGGGGAAAAGAAAAAAAATGGTAAATTTTACTTTGTTACTTTAATTTTGTTTTCCCCTGGCTATTGTTTCTCTTTTATCCGCCACATGATCATGAAATCCGAACAAAGATTACCGCTGCACTTTTAGATATTGAGATTCCATAAGGCCGAAAAAATACTTCCTCCGTTCTCAAAATATATAATATTTTTTTTTATGAAAATATACATGAAAAATATCACGATTGATTTGAGACGGCAGTAGTAGTAATCATAACTAGAATCCTCACTACTTCCTTTCGTGTCCAACTTCAATCTTTAACTCCCTCCATATTCTGAAAGGGCACCTCACAGGTCTGCAGTCGTCTTTTATTTTCCTAACTCTGACTTAAGCGTCAAGTTACATTTACCTGAGACAGTTGCTGTGTGACATATGTTTACTTGGTTCAAAGTGCAACTGCTTGATCTCATTTTAAGAAAATATTAATCCATCATATGATTCATATCCATTTTTAAGTGTCGTACATTAGAAAATGAAGTGGTTATCGACATCGTGTTAACTTTTTTATCAAATCTTTTTCCCTCAATATTTAGAAAAATTACTCGATGCAATAATTATTAATGAGAATAAAACTATGCTCTTTAAGTCTTTTTTTAAAAAAATTTCAGACCGTCATTATTGATAGATTACAGTAGTGTACGGTGTTCACAACAGGCTCCAACGAAGTGTCCTGTCCGTCGACACGTCAAGGGCCTATTTTGATGAGGAGGAGTGTTTTGTGAGATTATATAACAAAGGGGCAAAACGGACAATATCCTTGAAAAAGTCAAGCTTACGCTTACCTATAAATAGTGAAGAAAATCTAAAAATGTGATCAGCGAAAAGCGATAAGGATTTTTTTTGAAGAAATAATAAAATAATTACCGGAGGCGAGCTGTCTGTTGCTCATCGTTTTCGTGTTCAATTTCCTTTCACATCCTGCTGTTTAGAGGAGCACTAATTCCGTTCCAGGTACTACTCTTATCTATTCTCGTTCTTGCAGACATTTCAATTTATTGGTTTCAAAATTTTCTCTGATTACAATCAGTTTCGTGTATAAACTTGATAATTTATGATTGTTTCTACTGCTTTCCTCCTCGTAAATGTATAAACAATCAATTTGAACCTTGGGGTTTGGAAGATTCAGCTAATTTGGTCAATTTTATATATGAAGAAGTGGTTGAATGAGTTTTAGCTGTGTGTGATATTGATTCATGTTTAGAAATTTTACAACTTCAGGATGAAACCAGTTTGCCCTTTTGCCAAGGCTGCACGCCCAGATGATGCTTCTGTTAAGAAACAGGGAAATAATCCAAGTAAACAACACGGAACAGCTGAGAATGAGTGTAAAGCGAAGAAAGAGTCTGGCGATTCTGCTGCGACTGTATCTCCAAAGTGCCCATTTGGATATGATTCTCAGTCGTTTAAGATAGGCCCTCTTAGTTGTATTATATGCCAAGCACTCCTCTTCGATTGCAGTAAATGTGTGCCTTGTTCTCATCTTTTCTGCAAGTAAGCTAAACAACACCTCTTAACTATTATCTGCTTTTTCCTTCTTTGTGGTTTGAAGATCATTGTCTATTGTATATTTGATTCGTCCTATTTTTCAATCAGGGCATGTGTATCAAGGTTCAAGGACTGTCCACTATGTGGGGCTGACATTGAGAAGATTGAACCTGATACGAATCTGCAGAGTGTAGTTGATCGTTTTATAGAGGGTCATGCTCGAATTAAGAGGACTCATGTCGGCACAGAGAAAGAAGAAGAAGATAAAGAAGCTGGTGAAAATAAAAAAGTGATGTATGAGGATGTATCTCTCGAGAGAGGTGCTTTCTTGGTGCAACAAGCAATGAGGGTGAGTGCAATTCGGCTTGTTAAGCTGTGGTTGCTTGATTTGATTTAGGTTATTTATGGCATCAGGTTAACTGAAAAATGCTTGGTTGTAATTTTTAAACTAATCTGTCATAACCCCCTCGTTTTCACCTTTTTATAGTCCTGAGCACTTGATATTCTGGTGAGCTAAAATTATGTTGCATGTCTTATCTGCTTGTATAGCGTCTTACCTGTTTTTATATCATGTGCAGGCATTTCGTGCTCAGAATGTTGAAAGCGCAAAATCTAGACTCAACCTCTGTGCGGAAGACATTAGAGCTCAGTTAGAAATATCAGGGAACTCACCAGAGTTGTGCTCACAACTGGGAGCAGTTCTGGGCATGCTCGGTGATTGCTGGTCTGTCATCTTCACTTTTGTTTAATATTTTTTTCTTTGTTTGTTTGTTTGTTGATATCTCCAACAATGGTAGCTGTATCTGAGTGTTTATTTCTCCTGTGGTGCTTTTTTTTTTTCTCACTGCGGAGGCGGGAAAAAAGATGTCACTTGATAGGATTCTCTGATAATCCTGACTAAATAATTGAATAAACTTCCCTCGCCAGCCTAGTGCAGCCTTTCTCTCTTTCTAGCTTGATGCACTTTCTGTAGCAATCTGAAGAAGTTGCTTGGGAATGAATAATGTTAAGCCTAAGCTATTAGATAACGTTTTCTCACTAGTATTCACTAATTCTTTCCCTGCTAAAGGAAGATCTTTGCCTCTAAGAAATTGAAGCTAATAACTTTCCTTTATGGGTTTTCAGTTACTTATGCATTAGTGATTGATATGCTATTTTCTAACATGATTAATATTTATTTCATAATTTAAAGCACTGACCCAATTTATGTGATATTTTTTCCCAGTCGAGCCACGGGGGATGCTGGTTCTGCCGTCAGATATTTTGAAGAGAGTGTAGAATTCCTTATGAAACTTCCGGTGGATGATCTGGAGGTTAAAGCATCAAATTTCAATTACTTTTTTGCTTCATAATATGAGCATTATGAGTGTAGATAATATTATAACATTTGTTCTTTGCTTTACAGATCACGCATACCCTTTCTGTTTCTCTTAACAAAATTGGAGATCTTAAATATTACGATGGTGACTTGCAAGCCGCTAGATCATACTACTTCCGTTCTCTAAATGTTCGTCGTGATGCTATCAAGCACCATACAAATGCTGCCTCCCAGGTCATATTTCTTATTTTGTTATGTCATCTCATTGTGTTCAATTTGGAAGAACTTTTTTAAAAAAACAAAAACTGGTGAAAGTTTGGTTTCGCTGACTTTGGGATTATGCCATCATGTCCTATTGTTGGTCATGGTTTCAGATTCTAGATGTGGCTGTTTCACTTGCCAAAGTGGCAGACGTTGACCGGAGTGTTGGTGACGAAGACATGGCTATCAATGGATTTAAGGAAGCAATACAATTGTTAGAATCTTTGAAACTGAAACCTGAAGAGGCTGGTCTTGAACAACGGGTAAGTTTCATCTGTACCCCCTGCTTCACCTCTTTGGAGTGGCAAAACATAGTGTATTTACTCCCTGTGTTTTAGCAAGTTATCCAAAATTGTTTATTTTCTTTTCAAATGCCCGAAATCTGTCCCCTTTTTTTGTTAGAAAAAAAGGATAAGGACCAATTTCTTTCTTTCAAAAGAAAATGATCAATATTGGATTTTCATTAAAACGCATAGACTAAATACTACTTAATCCCTTCTGAAATTAGCTTTTGATTATGGAATATTAGAAACAAGCATATGGTGACATTCCACTATTTGCATTGCTTGCAGCGGCTTTCAGTGCTGGATTTCCTTAGTAATCAACTTGCAGGAGAAACAAACGGATTCATCCAAATAAGGAGAGATATAAATATAAATACGTCCACAGTCTTGGAAAACCTGTTTCTCAAGTTCTGGAATTACGTCAAATATGATATGATACTATTTCGTGATGATCTGTTTTGTCAGTCGAACTATCATGTGAATGAAGGCAGTCATGATGATGTATGCAATGTTTTGTTACCGAGTTTAGATTTCCATTTCGGACAATTTACTTCATTACATAGCGTTTTTGAATAATTTTCTTCGCCAGCATCAAAATTTTATATCGTAATCTCAGTCCCTAATTTCGTTTCCCACCATTTCATTTTCACTTTGTAAAACATCTGTAAGAATAGGGGATGGCTTCATAAATGAATCCGGAAGCTCCAAAAACGTCGAGGATGAAATAAAATATAAATTTGAAGACTTGATTTTTATTTTTTTGCATCAAAAGTCACCATTAACGGCTGGCGCCAAGCGACTGATGCATGGTGGCCTCCTGAGACGATAATCAGGACACACTAGTAAAAAAAAAAAAAAAGGTACTATTTGACAGTAAAAAAAGTAGTTTCCATTTCTTTTGATGGTGACTTTTGATGGAAAAAAATAAAAAATCAAAATGCATCAGCCGCTGGGCGCCAGCCGTTAGTGGTGGCATCAGTCGCTTGGCGCTAGCATTCTCTTTCGTGCATACTCTAAATTGACCTGATATATATATATATATATAGAGAGAGAGAGAGAGTTCAGTTTTAGGATTGTAGGCTTAAGGAAACAGTTCGGAGTTGTAGGCTTGTTGAAGCCCTTCCGAGTTGTAGGATTGTAGAGAGCTCAACTTACCGAGTTGTAGGCTTATTGCAACAATCCGAGTTATAGGCTTATTAAAAAGTTCCGAATTGTAGGCTTGTTGAATCCATTCCGAGTTGTAGGATTACTCAAACCAGTTACGAGTTGTAGTCTTCTTGATGACCTTCCGAGTTGTAGCGCTTGTAGAGAGCTTTACCTTACCGAGTTGTAGGCTTGTTGCATGCAATCCGAATAGTTGGCTTATTGAAACAGTTCCAATTGTAGGTTGTTGAACCTTTTCGAGTTGTAGGCTTGTAGAGGACTTACTTTTCCGAGTTGTAGGTTTGTAGAGGATTTACTTTTCCGAGTTGTAGGCTTGTTGAGGAATTACTTTTTCTGAGTTGTAGGCTTGTTTGAACCACTTACGTGTTGTAGGCTTGTTGAAGCCCTTCCGAGTTGTAAACTGAATTTACATGAACTCGGCTTGCTGGCACCGTTTCAAATTTTAGTATTTCCTAGGAACATAACAGCTTTTAGTATGTTATTCCCAGAATTCAGCCATTTTGAAGCTTATTAAACAAAACTTGGAGGCCATCTTCAACATGCCTATAAATGAACTTAATAACCACGTCATCATTTAACATTCCAGTATGTATGTATATGAATAGGGAAGGAACTTACGACTCATACATTGCATTCTCCATCTGTTTCTCCCATTACATGGTGTAGGAGGACATGTCCACTTCCTGGAGAATCAATGCTAACCTATCATATAATATTGAAAATACTAAAAGCTGTTATGTTCCTAGGAAATACTAAAATTTGAAACGGTGTCAACAAGCCTACAACTCGGAAAGGTAAGTTCTGTACAAGCCTCCAAGTCGGAATGGTTCCAACAAGTTTACAACTCAGAGCTTTTTTCAACAAGCCTACAACTCGGAATTGTAAAAACAAGCCTACAACTCTGTTGGATGTACTAATCCTGCAACTCGGTAAGGTAAGCTTCTAAAAGCTACAGCTCGGAAGGGATTCAGCCAGCCAACAACTCGGTAAGATAAGCTTCTCCATTTTCCTCAAATTTTTTAAAAAAATTCTTTGAAAATTTTCCTCACTAACGAGTTTTCTGACAGAAGGAAAGTTGGGAAAAATTTTCCCCTTGAAATTGAAATTTTCCAAACTGAGAAAACAGAAAATTGACAACGGACGATTTTACCCCTACACAAATAAGCATTTACATGAGGCAACCTCGCCTTTCTCTCTGCAAATTTGTTCAACCTCAAACTCTCTTAAATCTATTACTTCATCCTCAATTCGACCTGTCCCTCTTAACTTTCATTTTCTTTTCAATTTGTATCTTCCACGTACCTAAATTTGAACTCAAATCTAATTCAGAAATATATAAGTCCAAAGATAAAACTTGATCCCGATCGACAATCCGACGAGATAGCTACAATCCTCCTAGTCTCCCCGCCAACAGTATAATCTAGCTACAATCCTCATATCGACAATCCGATGATGCCCGGTGGTGGACATATGGTATGAGAATACATGGATGATTATAAAAGGAAAATTATGGATTTGACCAAATATTGTTTTAAGAGAATTTTCTTATAGAAAAGAGAGGGAAATTTTCTACAACTAAACACAGCCTCATCTTTTCTTAAACTTCTTATCCTTCTTTCTTATCCTTCTTCATACCCATCTGCCTCTCTACATCATCATCCTCGTCACCTCCTCTCTTCCTCTTCACCTTGTTGCCAGATTCCTTCATTTTCTACAAAGTTTCAACATAAAAAATAGGTAAAAAAATAATAATAAAATCAAAGCTGAAAACGGAAACTTCTAGTGACATTAACAGCCAAATACCATTATGGATATTCGTTTGGCTTCTGAGACACGCTCCAGCAATAGGGAGGACTTCCTCTTCTTGAGCAGGGAACTGGGGTAACTTTTTGCCTGAGCAGTAAAAATTCCAGCATGTGAAATGGTCACCACTCACCAACAATAGCTTAGATGCAAAACTTGTAGAATGTTGTATGTAACTAACCAATTAGTTTCTCTATCTGAATATACCACTCCAACTCATACTGATTTACAATTGAGATTGCAACACCAGACCGCCCTGCACGAGCTGTTCTTCCCACACGATGGATGTAATCCTGCAACCAAGTAGGGAAAGACAACTTAACTATTGGGGACTAGATTTAGAGACACACTGATAGCTAGATGGATATTATTGTAACATAATTCACTCATAAAAGAATCAAAGGATAAAATCAGTGACCACAATAAATTGGCAGTTCCAACCTTAGAATTTGAAGGAATATCATAATTAATGACCATGTCCACAGATGGAATGTCAAGTCCTCTGCTAGCCACATCAGTACAGATAAGAATATTGCACTCTCCAGACTTGAACTTGTTTAGTGCTCCAAGTCGCTTTGACTAGAACAAATGTATCAACAACATAGTAAGAGAAAAGTTGGAACAGAATGAAAAAAGTGAAGGGAAATGGAAATTGCATTAATTAGTTTTACGACTTAAATCACGTTGTACCTGAGTCATTTGACCACTAATTGGTATGGCCCTTAAACCGAGATTCACGAAGCATCAAAGCCAAAAGGCGAGTTGCCTCACACGTTCGAGTGAAAACCATGGTTGTAGATCCCGGCATCTCTGTCAGAATATATATGAGATAACACTCCTGCAAGCAAAGTCAAAAGAAAAGAAATTTGTAAAATCTAGAAGCTATAGAATATGAAAATGGAACACAAGCACAAGACCCATCAACTCAAGCATCACTAAAGCAAGTTTGCGATATCTAATAAGGTTAATACCTATGCCTTGAGCAAACCTGCCATTTTTCTGTAAGACCTTAAGTTCACCACTTCAATTTTACATGTGATGTTCTTGGTGCAAAATTACTAACACTAGGCCTAAACATTGAGAAGAGAAAACCTTTGTATTTGGCAGGAACAAAGATATATTGCTGCTTCAGAGTATCAACGGTTGAATACTTCGATGCTGCTTCAATCTGGAAAAGAAGTGAAAAAATGAACATTGCAAGTAAAATAAGAAAGATTAAATTCTAAATAGTTGTGATGAGTGTTTGGCATACAATACCTTCACAGGGTTTCTCAGACATGCCCTCTGAAGCTTACGCACCTGCAACATAAAAAATTAATTAAAAGACTTGATTATAACTTTCAAAAATGCAAAGTTTACGCTGGTAATGCATACTTCATTCCACACTAATAATATGTACATATATACATATGCATTTATGCGTACACGTACCTTCTTGGTCATAGTGGCAGAAAACAAATATGTCCTTCGGTTGCGAGGAACAATATTTTTAAAATTTCATCAAAGCGACTTCTCGAACTCCTCATTTAGCAACCTGTCTGCCTCATCCAGTACCTGAAAATACAAATAATATTATTTTTGGTAAGAAATGAACCTTCAATTCATCACACTGGCCAGGGAGAAAAAAACCCTACATAAATCGCAAGGAAAAAAAGATGGTCAAAACACCAAAAATAAAGAACTTACCAAATATTGCAGTGTCTGGAGGGTAAAACTTTTGTATTAGTCAGATGATCCATAAGTCGTCCAGGTGTGGCAACCTTTAAGAAATGTATGAAATTTAAAGAACCATTTTGATTTTTATTTTTCTTAATTAGATTCATAGTAGAAGACAAAGGGTGTACAATATGATCACAGGTTCACAATAAGATACACTATAACTTGAAAATAACCATCGCTGAAGCTTATTGCAAATCAGGCAGTCATGAGATATTGAAGGTCATGAGCAAGCAACTCATATTCAATAAGTGCCAAGTAAAGAACACGATAACTTGAAAATAACCATTGCTGAAAGCTTATTGCAAATTCTAGTGGCAAACACCAGGATTTTACAAAAAAACACATTCCATTTTACCAACCGTTTGGGTTCTATACTAACATACGCAAACTACAAGGAGATATGAAGTCCCGTTCACAAATAATTTTACCAAAAAGGACAATTTGAACAATTGAACTATGTACATTGACAACCCCAGTGTAGCACAAAAGTAAGAAATAAAGGAGCATCAACTCCCCGCCACAACAACAGCATCAAAACAGTGAATATATATATATATATTAAAAAAAACCACGCTTACCACGACATGAGGTCTCTTTCCAATAGCAAGTTGCTGTTGTACCATATCTATTCCTCCAACAAGCTGTGAGATATTCAAATAATATCATCAGTATAACTAAAATGTACAACAGAAAACTATTACTGACTGAAAGTATTAGTTCATAAAAGTTGTAAGCAAACCACAATGTCTTGCATCTTATTACACTGCTCAGCACACTACCATAAATACATTTCAGTGGCAAAGCTAAAATGATCGCAGGAGGCCATTTCAGGATACAAAAAAGGATATAAAGCTTACCACTACACATCTAAGCTGAATGCCAGATCCTAAAGCTTCAAACTGCTCCTCAATCTGAATCGCAAGCTCACTGGAATATGCCAAAGATTAAAATAGAAGCAGGGAATCAATAATTAACACAATGAAATAGTTTTTGTATTCAAAATTCAAACAAACACGAATTGGATGTGATACCGTGTCGGGGAGAGCATACAAGCAAAGAATGCAGGAGGTTTTTTCCTCTTTTGAATGGGCAATGTCTAGAAGGGCTTGCAGTATGGGTAGTGCAAATGCTCCAGTTTTACCAGAACCAGTCTGTAGCAAGTCCAATCAAATCCTTCCCTACAATCCAAACATAAAACTTGTTCTCAATAAAACATAACATACCCAACGAAATCCAAATTTTCTAAAAAATGATTGAAAATTGAGGTGAAACAAATGAGACACCTTCGAGTGCATGAGGAAGGGCTTCAGCCTGAATCTTGGATGGCATTTTCCATCCCAATTTTTCTACAAGCCTCCACCAATTCATCGCATAGTCCCAATTCTTTGAATGATTTCGTTTCCTCTTCCAAGTTGTCTTCCATTGTTGCAAACAACTTCTAATCCGCCAATCGCGCAAGAACTTCTAGTTTGATTTCAATTGAGTTTCCACACAAAGAAGGATTGGGTTAACGTCGGCGGGAAAGTCGATTAGTCGGGGTTTTAGGGTTTTGTTATCCTTCAGATAGATTTTATATAGTTGGAACAAAATACAAAAACCTCCCTAACATTTTATGTATGCAAATGTTTACCCCTTATGTTTATGTATGAAGGCTTTGTTATCCCTTTCCAGAGCAAATACCGGAATGGATTTCTTGAGTTTGGGCCGTCATTAATTAAGTTGGTTTGGGCACCCACTTAAAACTGTCCATTTTATGTGGGTTGGGTTATGTTTTGGTTTGGTTTGGGCACCCAAACATTTATTGAGCTGGCTTTGAACCGGTTTATTCATTTTATGTTATAATTGGTTTGGAATGGCGGATAAATTTCGACGGATTGCGACAATGCCATCACATGATTACGGATAGTTATAATGCAATCCGAATCTAGTGTTTGGATGAGACAGATTCGTTCGAACGGATTAAGTTATTTTATCACTAATTGCGCTTGGGATGCATGTATAACTTGACGGATAAAATATCCGATTACAAATATATCCCTGTTACAGAAAAATTGCCTAAAAGGGGGGACGAAGGAAAAGTCTCACATGGATAATTCATTTTATATGAAACTCAATTCTTGATATTCTCCTTTTTGCCTAAAAGGGGGAAATAGTTTACTTGTATTTTAAGTCTACGATTCTCTTTGTTGGGGAATCAATATTTTCTTATTAATTTGTCTTTGGAGCTAATTATAATACTTTTTCTTTTTGTGGGTGTTTCAAATATGATCATGAAACACTTCATTATGCTAACTTGAAGAGTTGAGAAACATAATTAAACAACTCATTATGCTAGAATGTTAATTATGACTGGTAATTCTAGCAATTTACAACGTCTAATTTCTTTTTAAACAGTGAAAGTGATTCGTAGAAAGGCACTACTACTAGGCAATAGAAGTGTTAAAGTACTGTACTACTAGGACAAATGACTAGGAAAAATTATGATATCATTCATATTTGATGTCTTTCATAAATTTAATTATTAAATGCAGTTGTGCTTGGTAGATAATTAAGTTGACAGGGTTGCACTTTTTGTGGCTAGATATAGTAGATATGATTTTAATTCGGCATTGAACAACTCCAAGCAGCATCCATCAAGTGGTTTTGTTACGATCCAACTAAAAATCCTTATGGGAAGTCATAGTCGTATGAAAAAAAAACAACAAAAATGAGTATTTATTTGTGATTTAGATTATGAAATGAATGGAAAAGGGATAAGTAAAAGTATAATATTATAATAAGGAGAAGATGCTCTTATAACTCACCATTGAAGTTTCCTTGAGTGAATAAAGCAATCACTTCAAATTTAGCCTATCAATGGCTTCTCTGCTGCACAAGCAAGAAATATCAATCCTTTCATTTATACTCTCTTTGTATATATTAATACCAAAACCAAGCTCTCTTCTAATACTATTAGTAATGTCTTCCTTCTTCCTTCCTCTCATGGCTTCTCCACTTCGACTCTTTCTGATCCTTTCTCTCTCGATATGGACTCTTCTCTTCGTTCTCTCCCATTTCATCAAATCAAGACCCCAAGGTATGATTTTCTTTCTTCGCAATCATTCGTCAAAGAATTTGAAAGTTTTTATTCGGTTGAAAGTTTCGTCCTGCTACGTTCATTTGAGTCGGAGTAAGACGGAGCATGTTTCACACACGAAAAATGATTTTTAAAAAGAGAATATTGGGAATTTTAAATGTGGGCTATATTTTATACATTTATAGTAACGCAAAAACTTGCACTCCTGCACGCCTCCGATTGATTTTAATGATATGATATGATTCTGGCAAATGGCAGCATCACATTGTTTATATGGGGAATCCTGATAATGCGATTGATCGCGAAGATCCTAAAGTCGACGAGTCCGCTCATTTGCAATTGCTGTCATCTGTTATTCCTAGGTAGTTTGATTATCGGACATTGAACATGTTTATGTCAATTTATTTTTTTCGTTTTTATTTTCATATGAAATGTATGTGAATTGCTCAGTAATGTTTTGTTGTTTGAATGTGTGTGGCAGTGAAGAGAGTGAGAGGATATCTTTAACCCACCGTTACCATCATGTCTTTTAGAGGATTCTCAGCTATGCTTACAGAGAATGAAGCTTCTATCTTGTCTGGTAACTCATTTAGTCTATGTTATTTTTCTGTTAATGTTGTTTAATATAAAGACTAATCAGAATTTATTTACCACCCTACCAAGCAAGTATTTTTCTCTTATGTAAGTGAATAGTAACATAAATGTATTTATATAAAAGTAAAGAGATTTAAATTAATGTACTCTGTAGATATTTTTTAACTGAAAAAAGAAATAAATATTTAAATTGTCTAAAAAACAGATCACTCGGACGTAGTATCGGTATTCCCAGATCCAATGGTGAGACTTCACACAACTCGATCATGGGAATTCTTGGAAACTGATTTTGGGATCAGATGGAGACAAAAGCATCATCTCCATCTTCCTCTGTCTAGTGATGTTATCATCGGTTTCATTGACACTGGTAATTCATTCATTCTCTTACACATCTAATTCTTTCTGAACTACATTATCCAATAATTAGTATGATATCTCGGTGTTTTATAACATAGTTTGAAAAAAAAACAGAGAGAGAGTTTATAATAGATGAATATAACAAAGTTTTGTACAAGAAAATGGTGGGATCGTCCGATCATGTATATATAATACAGTGCATGTGCTTTCACAGTTTACTATTTTTGTATAAAAATAAATATAATTATTTAATATAAAATTATATCTAAAAATTTTAAGTAAGAAGATATATAATTTATCGGTAACAATTAATCACCGAGCTTGAACTTGTGAGAGAGGTCCACCAGACAATGAAAGGATCACATGCAAGTGTTGGAATGGCTACCTACTTTTAATTAATCTCTAGCACGGTAGTTTTCTTTTAATTACTCTCTCCATTGATATATATTTTATTAGATTCTTTTATTTTATTTCAAAATATAATAATTTTCATATTTAATTTAATTATATTAAAATATATTAAATTTTTATTTTTTATTTTCATATTAGGCCAATAACTTATAAATATATATTGAGAGACGAGAAAATATTGTTATTACACTATGTAAATTTTATTCACTAGGTATGAAATACTAAGATATTATAATTTTCTTAATTTCTGCTACATGTAGAATATGGCCAGAGTCTCCAAGCTTCAATGACAAAGGAATTGGGAAAATACCCACAAGATGGAAAGGAGTTTGTATGGAAGGACATGACTTTAAGAAATCCAATTGCAATAGGTACAAAACAAAATTAAAAGTATTTACGTGAAATTAGATCTATTTTCTACAGTTAAAATTCATGCTACAATATTGATATACAGGAAATTAATAGGAGCAAGATATTATAACACTCCATCAAAATCATCTAACACGTAAAAACACAACAAAAAGTTCATCAAATTTTAACAACTCTCCAAGAGACATCGTCTACCATGGAACTCACATGAGTTCCATAGCAGCCGTGAGCTCTCGTCGCCAATGCTAGCTACTATGGCTTAGCTTCCGGCACAGCAAAAGGCGGCGCACCATCGGCTAGAATCGCAATGTACAAAGTATGCTCTGAAGATGGATGCTCCGGCTCAACGATTCTTCAGGCGATCCATGATTCGATTAAAGATGGAGTCGATATAATCTCACTCTCGCTTGGGATGAGCATGTTGTTCTCCAATGATTATTTGAGGGATCCTATTGCGATCGGAGCGTTTCATGCTCAACAAAAAGGAGTAATGGTGATTGCTTCCGGTGGCAATGAAGGGCCTGATCCTTATACTGTTGTCAATGCAGCTCCATGGATTGTTACTGTTGTTGCTTCGAATATTGACAGAGATTTTCAGTCTAATGTGGTTCTAGGAAATGGGAAATCTCTCAGGGTAAGGAAAATCATATCCTTAGAAATCCTATTTTCAATGCGGTTTAAAGAATTGAGTGACATTAAGTCGGATCTAAAAATATCGAATCGATCAATTTTTTATATTATATGTAGAAATATGCTAAACGAATTAGGTTATGACTAGATTGATTTGTTCAACTTGGGAAAACTAAGATTAGAATCTACCATTCAAACCGACTAATCAAGCTAAATCGATTTTGGCTCGATTATATTCGATTGATCAGGTTTATTTTGCTTTAAACAGGGGTCAGCGATTAATTTCTCTAATCTTAACGGGTCAGCGACTTATCCCCTGGTTTTTGGAGACGATGCAGCAACTCCATTTACTCCAGCAAGGGAGGCTAGGTAATATCCTAACAGATAGAATAGCTAATCGAACCGAGTAGAACTATTTGATTTTTATATCATCATAACTCTGTTATGCATTTAAAACTATGGTCATTAATTGTTTGACTCTTATATTTATGTAGGAATTGCCATCCAGGAACGATAGATACAAAGAAAGTAGAAGGCAAGATTGTCATTTGTGTCGGGAACGATGCATCTTTGCCTAGGAAAATCGTTAAATTAGTTGTCGAAGACACAAAGCTAAAGGATTGATTTTGGTGAATGAAGATAGCTTAGGAGTACCTTTCGACTCAGGTGTATTTCCATTTGTCGAAGTAGGAAATTCTGCAGGGTACAAGATTCTCAAGTACATCAATTCAACTAAGTAAGCAATAAAATCTTGAAATCCTAGAGATTCCAATATTTCCTAGAATTAGATTTCTCTTATATTTATATGATTATTACGACAGGAATCCGACAGCAACTATTCTTCGGACAGTTGAGCGTTCCAATATCCAAACCTGCACCAGTTGTCATGCATTTCTCATCAAGAGGTCCAGGGCCGCTCACTAGAGAAAACATTCTTAAGGTTTATTAATTTAATAAATCTCTAATGCATCCGGTTTTTCAGATTAATATACGCTGGTTGGTGTTA